>PVJH01013499.1:0-60276 GCA_004026705.1 Nesogale talazaci | reverse complement strand
CCCCCCCCCCCCCCCCCCCCCCCCCCCCCCCCCCCACACACACACACACACATTTCCAGCATTGAGGAGAGAGAAGAAAATGAAAAACTGGCAACTTCTGGCCTAATCCTACCAAGTTTGTGTCAGGTACACTGACCCATCTTTTTTCCGTCCTCAGCAGAACCCAGAACAATTCTAATGGGATAGTTAGTTTTTAACAACATCTTTTAACATGAATCTTAGTCCATCTTATCATTTCTTAAATCAGCTTATTCTATATAGAAGTTCTCTGATCAGAAAGATATTGAGCACATGAGCTTCAAGAGAAAAAAAAAACTACAAAACACTATTCAATTTTAGTACATGTATTGCCAAAGCAAGCATCAAAACACTCTCAATGGTGTGCACATGAGTACATTTTATTCATTATCTGAAATGATAATATTTTTTCCAAATGCAAAAGTCAGTCATAACCTGAGCATAGAAACAGACCCCAGGTTCACATGGCTTCATTCTGTCAGTGTATAGCACTCAAAACAAGGAACATGCACATGATGCTGAGCTGTGGTTGACCCAGTTAAAATGTATGGAGTTCCATTTTAGCCTTAAAATGAACAATCTATAAATAAATAATTCATAAGTCATCTTTGCACTAAATCTATAAATTCATGTTCAAAGAAATGCCAAATGGAGCTTTAGAAAATTAGACTTCGTGGGATTGCCAATGTCTTAAACAACCTTTCTCACCTGATCATTCATGAATGATATTTGCCCTTCGCTTTCAATAAAAAAAAAAAAAAAAAAAAAACATTTTCTAAAAGCAAAGCCTAAGGTTTTGTTACTTAGGTCTATTATTAAAAAAGGAGGAAAAATAAAACTGAATTTAACCAAGTATTTTAAGATACAGCCTAAGGATTTCACTTGACTCCTTAAGTTAAACAACAGATATTTAACAACTTGGACTAACAGAGACTTTTAGCAAACTTGTGTTTCACGTAGGCAATGTATCAATGGAAATATTTAACTGTGGATCAGATTTGAGAACATTGCAATTACTTTGTAATAAGTTTCAGGCCTTGCAAAAAGATTTCTAAAAGAAACCTCTAGCTGAAACATATGTGTATGTGTGCATACGTACAATGTGTGTATGAATATACATTGTGTTGGCTGTTGTTAGTGGTTTCCAAGCCGTTCGAACTCACGGAAACCCCCTGGGTTCAGAGTGAAACAGTTCCAGAGGAGTTTCAAGACAGTGACTTTGGGAAAGCAAATTACCAGGCCTACCTTTCTGGGTGGATTCAAACCACCAACCTTTGCATTAGTAAATGGAGGGTGCAAACATTTGCACCACTCAGGGAACTGTATATACTCAAATGCCCATGTTTAATTGTGTGTGTGTGTGTGTGTGAGTGTGAGTGTGTGTTTCAATTGTGTATGTGCATTCTTGGGCAAATTATTACATCTTTCTGATATTCAAGTGCTCAGTTGTAAAGTAAAAATAATAATAGTACTTACCTTACAGAGTTTTTGTGAGGACTGATTCAATGTTATGACCGTAACTATATAAACCAACACAACCCAGATAAATCATTATACCACCAAAGTACACACATGTAGTAATGCATCTGATATTAAATTAAGTATGAAATTCTCTGTCTTGAATCTATCAAGGCAACTGGCTATGCAGTCATTCAAAAACACTCAATGATGCTGACTCCAACCAGAATTAAGAGAATATACATATATATGATTTACATGATATATTTAATTTAAACAATATTTAACCTGAAATGCCTCAGACTGATTTTTAAGTAGTTGTTCCCTGTAGCTTGGTTATATATAATGAATTAAAATCAATTATAAAAATTTTAATTTAATTGCATGGCCAATCTCAACATCCCTTTTATCCATGTTTATGAAGCAGGAATAAAAATTCTCAATAAGTGAATAATCTTCAACCCAGTGATAAGGGAAGATATTATACTTAGGGATTACTTAATTAAAATTTGTTTCTGTACATTAGGCTTATATAATTTAAACCTTTCACTAAATGTATGTAGGTGGCAGGCTGTAAATCCTGTTTTCTGTTTCAAATAAAGTAAAAATGGCTAATGCCATCACTGTATTTGAAGTGTTTTGTAGCGAGAAAGACAAGTGATCTTTGCCTGGATCTATTTTTAGTCCTGGTTTACTTTCTTACACTCTTAGTGTGAGCGCTGAAAAATAAATAGGTGAAAGACACCATAAAAGAATCAGGCTGGGATCAAAAGTGTCACTGCATCATATTTAAAAACAAATGCATGTGCATGAAGAAAGCGTCCAGATCGTTTCTCTCTCACTGCTAGTCCTTATAACATGAGGCTGCCCAGAATTTACAGAACAGTTGGAGAGATATTGCTGGATGGATCAATTGAGAGTGTTTAAACTACAACATTCTAGAGGTTTAAAATGCAAACAGTGGAGAAGGAACTGCATTTTATCTGGTTACATGGTTACTGTGTATGGGCAGAGAATGGTCAAGAGTTTCCTGAATGAAATACATCCATATCCACCTATCACTCACTCACCTAAGTAAGTAGAAAAATACCTATTCTTGACTCCTTAGCTGAGAGGTATTATATTTACTTAATAGTAAGACTATCACTCGCTACCTGTTATTCATAATTACAATGAATTCATTAAAATGATGGCTACAATTGAAAAACAGCCACAGAGACAGCTGAATAGTTTGTTCCAAATTACTCTCCTCTGCTGATAAAATAGCTACCGGTAATTCCTTTTCCATCTCAAAAAAGCTCAGATCGGAACACTGGGCAATTCAAAATCTCTTAGGTAAAAGCTTATTACACCCCCACTAGTGCCTAATTCATCTAAATCTATTAAAGGAACACAATCTTACCGGAAAAGGAAAAATGTTGTCAGCTCTGTTCAAACTGTCTTCCATCCAGGATTTGGGAGCAAAGGCAGAGCTGGGCCGAGCATACTTCTGAAGCTGAATATGATTGCTTGCAAAATTCTTCTTCAATGGTGAGATGGAGTTCAGGGGCGTTATTCCTCCATTCAGCCCTCGGCGGTGGTCTCGGCCTTGGGAGCCTCCCCAGCCACCATAACCACCCCCCCCTGGGCTCCAGGAAGAAGACGGGGTCGGAGAGGGACTCTGATAGCTGCTCCACGGAGAGGGGGGTTTGTTCAGATTATTCGCCAAATGAGGCAGCTGGTTAAAAGCAGCGTTTCTGTGTGTGAACGGCGGGGGATGGGGACTGGCAGGCGACCTCCTTTGCTGCTGATGCTGGCTGTGATGATGCTGGAAATGAGGGTGATGAGGGTGGTGCTGCGACAGGGGCCCGATCTGAGGGGAGAAGCTGCCTCCAAAGCCAGGGCTGACATGATGGGGGAAATTTTGAAACAACAGAGCACCGTTATTCGCTGAAGCAGCAGGGACCCCTCCCTGATGAAAGAAGCTTGCATCTTCGTTGATTATTGTAGAGGAAGAAGGTGCTATCGCTGCCGACCAGTTACTGAACCCGGTAAGAGACGAAGCACTAGATGTCAAAGGTTGGGTTGAAGTCCCTAGCCCCGTGGCTTCTTGATAATCAAACCCTGTCAACACTGGCGACTCGATCCGTATCTTCTCCTTCCCGTTGCCATTTTCCGAAGAATTGTCCCCAGGATTTTCTTCGGATTTTGTCTTCTCTGTTTCAGGCAGTATTCCAGCTTCCTGGCCTGCACTTGGGGAGAGCTGCTGCTTCTCTAGAGGGTCCTGCTGTTCCTGTTGCTGACTTTTGGCTTTTTCAGACCCCAAGATCTCATCTTGAATGTTATGGGTAGCCGGGGCAGGAAAGAGCCAAGCTGACCCAGCACTGCTGCCATTGGCAGCTGTGTTATTATTTATAAAAGCAGCAGGGCTGGGGGTGGCATTTTGGTGATGGTGTGGAGGCTGCAGATGTGGATGGAATCTGACTGGAAAAGCAGATTTATTCCCAGTATTGCTTTGCACTAGCACTCCAAACCCGTAATCCCCCATTTATTATCTTTAGGATCAGAATCTTATGATTAAAAAAAAAAAAAAAAGACAACCTGATGTCTCACGGCTCTTTCTTCTTCGATGCAAAAATTTTAAGTTGCTGTTCTTGTTCGAAACGTCTTATAGCTAGCTCAAAGATCGAAGCTTATCCCCACCCTAAATAATTCTGATTTGGAATTTCTGGCCTCTGAAAAACCAACAACGACAAAAGAAAAAGGGGAGGGGGAAAAATCCAACCTCTTAAAACCTTGACATGAATCCAATAGGGCTTATTTCTAGGAAGGAATAAAAAATGAAGAGGGTAGAAATCAAGTCTTTGGTTAGTAAAATAGGCGCTTTCTTTTTCCAAAGGAAAATACACATGAATGACAAAAACACAGCTTCTCAATCATCTATGGATGTAGAAGAATAAGCCTTGCGCGGAGTAAAAATATATTTATATATATAATTTAACAATCACATATGGTCTTCCTCAGCAGTTTAGATTCACATAAAAATTAGAACAGGGCTCAGGGGGAGGAATACGTTCTTTTCTTGGCAGCTTGGTTTAAAAAAATCAGGAATAATTTAAGAACATTATATATTATATATTATCTATATAGATTATATTAGGCGCTCTGGGGTGGGAGGTGAAACTCGGGTTGCGGGGGAGGGAATCAGCGTTGACTAATGGAGGGCTGATTGCAGAGACGTTTCTGCTGTTCCTGGTCCTGTTTCTGCTCCTTCGCGGGGTGCAAGGGGGGGTCTCTGAGGCTGTTCCCGAGGCTCCGGGTGCAGATCCTGCTGCGCTCGCTGTTCCTGGGCTCCCCCCGGCCTCCTCTCCCCCATGAAATGGGCTGGGAACACCCGTCTCTCCCTCGTGGGGGGGTCGCGATCACGCAGGGCTTAGCGAGACTCGGCGAGGGCGAGCTGGCGGCCCGGGGGCGCGGGGACCAAGGGGGCGACCTGGCCGGTCCTGCGGTCTCTGCCTCTTGCCCTCGCTGCGGCTCCGGGGTGTTTGTCCCTCATGGGACCCAGGGGCGGTTTGTTCAGTTCCCTCAGTTCGATTCTCCGCAGGAGGGGGGGTGGGGGGAAGAGGAAAGAACAGGGTGGGGAAACCCCACTGCGGTGGTCCGCTAAAGGAGGAGGGCCTCCCCTCTTCGCTGGCTCTCTCACTTGGCCCCCCAATTTCTTACAAAACTATAATTTAGAAGGCTTTTGTTTTCTCCTCACGGTTGTTGGGCCGCCGCCGTCGCCGTCTCTTTTTCCCCGGCCCCGCGGTCCTCGCTGCGGACTCCGCCTGGCTCTTGTTTTTCTTTCCTTCTTCCTCCTCTTCTTCCTCTGCTGTCGTCGCTGCCGCCGCTGCTGCCGCTACCGCCGCCGCCGCCGCCGCCGCCGCCACCGCCTCCCGGTGCCCGGGTCCCGCAGCCGCGGCTGAGTCCTTCTCCTCAGGACCGAGCCGAGTGAAATGACAACCAGCTGGAAAGACCTAGAGACACTTCCGG
Organism: Nesogale talazaci; assembly: GCA_004026705.1. Lineage (NCBI taxonomy): Eukaryota > Metazoa > Chordata > Mammalia > Afrosoricida > Tenrecidae > Nesogale > Nesogale talazaci. The sequence continues at coordinate 54,789 of PVJH01013499.1, read as the reverse complement.
TTCGAGGAGGGCGGGGTGGAGTACCGGGGGCGCCCCACCCACCGGCGGGACTACCAATAGGCAGCTAGGATACGTGTTAGGTCACACCCCTGAGCCATAGGTTTCCGCCCAGGAAGGTCGAAAAGTTCCCTTGGAAGACGCCCCTTCCGTCGACGCCTCGCCCAGTGAGTCCCGGCGCCTGGAACCCACCCCTCCACCCCCACTCCCAGTGAGCGCAGCAGGTCTCCATCTTTGATATGGGCAAAGGACTCCTTCGATGTTTGCCATACCCAGTAAGGCTTTGCAGGAATTGCATGTGAAGACGCGCGGAATGTAATGGAACCCTTTTTCACAGAGGAGAAGAGTCAAGGAGAAGGGAACGAAGCGGCGATGTTAGGAACCCGAGGTTAACAGGAAGGCTGCCCACAATAAATGTGGCTCCCCAGGCCTCACGTGCTCTGGCCCGAGCCCCGCCCCGGAGGGATCTGGAAGGGGAGGCGGGTCTTCCTAGCAGCTGTGCGGTGCCTAGAACTGCGTAGGCTCTGGACTTAACTGTAGACTCTTAAGTTGTACCTTTGCATCCCCACTCTCCTAACTAAGCCTCATTCCTCCAGCTTGTGGTAGGTCCCGGCTTCAGGGACAAACCTATTGTAGACGCCCGTGACTGAGCCCCTGTCTCCATCCTATACTCCTACGTTAAGCCTGACTTGCATGCAATACCAAGGGCACATTTCCGAAACAAGAATGGTATGGGGCTCTCTACTCATATCTCTTCTATGATTACTCAGTGGGCATAAAAGACAAACTTCTGGTTTATGAAGTCTTTCTACTCTTATCTGTATATCCTAATACCCCATCTCCCTCCAGCACTAAGCTGCTCCACACACCCTCAGTGCCTTTTTGACCTACCCTTTCTTCTGCGTTGGCATCCTCTGGATGGCAATTTGGTTTGATTTGGTTCTTCCCTTGGACACTTTGTAAACTCCTCTTTGGCTTCCATTCAAAAGCCACCAGTTCTGTCTTTCGAACTCTCTTAGTGGCATCCTGCACTTGTTTCTTTGCCTCATTATATTGTCATGGTTGCTTACATCTCTCAGGACTGTGCTGGGACTTTTTAAAGGAAACGACATTTAAACAGGAGATCCCAGACAACAAATGTTGAGGAAATTTATGGGCAAACAATATTTCCTCTGATTGATAACTCCCCTTCCCAGGTCTGAATTAATACTGTTTTTGGCCTTCAACCTCATGGCTTTGGGTTCAGAAGGTCCATCTCTGAAACATTTGCTACCTAGGAGCTCCCTGTCTTTTCTTCACAGTCCCACCACTCCAACCATGCTCAGGAGCTAGGGTCATGCCTTACTCTAAGCAAAAGTTCTAAAGGTGTTGAGTCCATGTATGCTTTTCTTTAGCAGAAAATACAAACAAGAAAACTCAGGGTAAAGTCAGTAGCGACAATAACAAAACAGGGTGAAAAAGAAGAATGGTGATTTTCATCTCCTTTCAACAGCCTTCCCTCAATGGCCCTGGCCCAGAGAATTTCTCCTGCCATGCAGCCTTAGCCAGAGAGTAGTTGTATTCTCTATCGTTGTATCATGAACATGAGGTTTGTCTCTGTAACTTTCCTGCAAGTCCCTTGGCAGCAGGAATTGGATTGAGTGCCGTACGTAGCTCATCGCCTTCAACTGGATATGTTTGGATACTAATCGGTCTTTCCTTGAAATACCTGATTTGCTTATCCTCTCATTTCTGACTGAGCTAAGTAGGCATCATCAATGTTCCCTTAGCAACTTGTAGGTTCTTCTCTTTTAAATCCTGCTAGTTGTCAGGGACTGGGAGCCCTGGAGGTGTAATGTTTAGGTCAGAAGTTCAATACATCAGCCTCTCTGAGGGAGAAAGATGAGGCTTTCTACTTCCCAAGCCAGTTACAGTCTCAGAAACCCACAGCGGCAGTTCTACCCTTCCTATAGTGTCACTTTAAGTAGAAGCCAACTCCATGACAATGAGTCTGGTTTAGGGATCTTTTTTTTTTTTCTGAAGTTGTGCAGTGGATTCATTTCTTCAGGGCAGAGGTTATATCAGATTTACTTTTGTGTTTGTAGTGACAATAGAGGGTTAGACACAGAGCAGATTCAGAACATGTTTATTGAATGAACAAATGAAGGTCCAACGTACAATGTGAAAGGGAACCTGGAGCTACAAGTACAGTTTCACATATGGCGACCGTAATGTGGAGGGGAGAAGCTCACAGTCTTTGGAGCCAGAGACCTAAAATTGAATGCAAAGTTATATAGCTTTGGACATCACCTCTGTAAGCCTCTGTTTCTTCATCTGTAAAAGGTTGACACTATTTCCTCCTCACTAGAGACATGTCAAGTGCTAGGTTCCTAGGAGGCATTCAAAAATGTCCATTCCTTCCAAACATCTTTAGAGCAGTAACACTGCTTCACACATGTCTCTAGTCGAAAAGCACCTGCATGTGCACGAGGGCATTCAGAAACCCGTCTTGGTTTGTGGAGGTAAGAGGCACGCCCAGAGCCACAATCAGGGTGCTGCCAGGTCAGCCTGATCTTTCAAGGCAATCAAAGGGTGGATGGCCAGTTTGGGCTGGGCCACTGCCAGGATGATTCTTGTAGACATAGGTTTCTGCTTTAGAACTGGGAACGTAGGCGAACGAACTATAAAACCAGTTGCCATGGAATTGATTCTGACTCATGAACTGAGCTCCAAGGGTTTTTCAATGACTGAGTTTTGTTTTTTTTTTAATGTTGCTTGCCAGGCTTTTCTTCTGGGTGAAATCAAGCCTCCAGGTGAGGGGTCCTCAAACTTTTTAAACAGGGGGCCAGTTCACTGTCCCTCAGACCATTGGAGAGCCAGATTAGAGTCAGAAAAAAAAAAGCTATGAACAAATTCACTGTGGGGCCTCAGATGAGTCTGCTGCTAAACAGGACAACGGTGGCAGCAAAATCATCCAGTGAGCCAGAAAAATGTCCTCCGAGGGCCACATGTGGCCCGCAGGCCATATTTAAGGACCCCTGCTCCAGGCTTTTGGTGAACAGCCTTATGCATTAAAGTTTACGCTGCCCAGAGATTTCATGGAGGGAAGGAACAAAATAGATAGGAGGAGGCGGTTTCCGGGAAGGGATTCTCTTAGGTCAGTGCCTACTTGGAATCCCAGGATACCCAGCCCAGGGCTGCCCTCTTTGGAAACATTCTGGCCTTGGAACAGTCCCGTGGTAACCATGACAACTAGTCAGCAGCTCCATTTAAGAGCTCCAAATGGAACTCCAGTTGCAGATGCGTGCTGGCCTGTGCACTGCTGGCAGCTGAGCGTTCCTCCCATGAAGCAAGCTCACCAGGAAGATTTCTGGTCCCAGAGAAAACACACTCTGCCCCAGCATTACAGGATGATTAAAAAGCTCCTCCCAGGTCAGCCAGGGCTGACACACCTTCAGAGCAGTCATCGGTGGGTGAGTGTCTGTGCCCTGTTGGCTACTACCCAGTCCCCTCTGGGATTTGAGGTCAACCACACCCTAAATCCAAACTCCCGAGGAAGCAGGGAGGTCATAGCTCCGCCACCAGCCTCTTTTAAGGCTTGGGTGATATTAAAGCGCCTATAATCACACGGGGCCGAACTCTGTCACAGTGCAATGCTCATGCCCTCTGCCCCTGCCCTGGGAGCACACAGTGTCTGCCTTCTCCCAGCAGCCACACCCAAACTCCCCAGCGACCTGTCTGGCTGATCACATTAACCAGCACGGTCACCCCCACCTCCCCAAAGCTGCAGGAGTTGGGTATTACACAACTCCATTCGGCCTTATAGATAGATTACAACGTAATGCTGACCCCTGACATTGTGCAAGGCAACCACCCTGCTTCAGTTTATTCTCTTAAGAGGTAGGAGCACATTTTGTAACCAGGACACCCACACAACTAGTCACAAGACACCACCCTGAAGCCCCTGAGCACATGCTCATTGCCAGCAGGCAGATTGACAGTGGCCAGTCCTGCCTGAGTTGATGGAGCAGTCGCTTTCTCTTATGACTCGAAGGGCATTGTGGCCTTGGTGTCGTCGCCGTTACTGGGTTGGAACCATAGAGAGAAGACAAGTCTGGGCAGGTATGTTCTTCAGCCACCCCCAAGAGATTAATACCCGCCAGTTACTTTGCCTGGCAGCGTTCACACACATTCTAATGTAGTGAGAGCGTAGATATTTTAATGATTTTTTTAAAAACCATCATCAAAGGTAGTCCCTGTGAAGAAAGAGAGCTAGCTTTGGAACAGATAGACTCATCTCCAAGACTATGTATGTACACTCACGATTATGAGGCAAACTGGAGAAACAAGCAAACAAGCAATTCCCAAATTAGGTTTTCTAAAACCTCTGACCTTCATCTGTTTCAATATTGCAAAGTGTGCATGTGTGCTTAGAAAGCCCTATTGTGTTTGCTTTTTCTGCCTTTTGTGTGTTGTTTGCAACCTGTGCAAGCCCTCCAAGTTCTAAACCCTGATGTCCCCTGCCTTCACCTCAGCTGCACTACCTTTCACCTGGAGCCCTCAGTTCAGAAGCCCTTTGGATGAAGAGCAGTGAAGCCGGTACCCTCCCAACACTGTAAAGTGTCCACGTGGTTTGAAAAACCCCAGGATACAGCCGAGCTGTTTTGAAGTCGTCCATCCCCTGGCCACGCTGTAGTGAGCTGGTTGACCTTCGAAATGGCAGGCATCCCATGAGATGGCTCGAATCCTTTTGTGGCTCAGGACACCTGTGAGGACGGGCGGCTGACCTAGATTACCTTGGGCTGTTTTGATTGGACACACTACACTTCCTGTATTAAAACCGACCGTGGCCAAGCTCCAGAACAGCTGCCATCTCACGCCCTGTGGCTAGGCTGGGGGTGGTCCTCACCTACCATGCTGGAACAAGAAGCAGCAGAGGTCGAACAGCTGGAAGTCAGGGACCACCCGAACGGTCCCTTCACAGGCCCAAATACAACAGTTGTTGTCCGGAGATGATCCCAACTCAGGGCGAGCCCCCGTGGGCAGATCCCGGGACTTTCAAGGTTAGGATTTCTCAAAACAGGTTTCCACCCCTTCTTTCTGAGACACTGCCAGGCAGATTGGAGCACCATCCTTCATGGTCAGGAGTCCAGTGCCATGTGGGTATGATGATTCGTAGTCCATTCCAGGTGGGCACTGTGATTTGTAGTCACGGGTTATTTAAGCCGCCCATGAGCTCCTAACCTCATAGACACTAGTCTCACTTGTCTGACAATCTCCTTCCAACTGGATTTCGCACTGCCAAAAGGACTTCCGTTCTGAATCACTAAACAAAAGAGTTCAAAGAAACAGCTGTATTTATTACCAAGAAAACCCACCGAAAATGATTTTATTTTAGATCCAACCTTCTTGGTATGTGGATATATGCATTACGGGTGCGTGTATGCATATCTACACATATGACTATGACTGTGAATATATAGTTGTCAGGTGCTGTAGTAGTTATACAATGCCATGTGAACTTGATAAATAAATGTAGGGGTGGAGTCTAGCCTGTCAATCAAACTACAGTCTGATGATGCCTCCTTGTGGGCACAGCCTTCTCATGAGGATTCTGGAAACTTCTTCTTTTTCTCCCTAGAAGTGGACCACACACTCCTTCTCTGTCTTCTTGCTTACAAGTCACATGGAGAATGTCTGAGACCTGAGCGAGCCATGTGGTACAGACCTGCGCCAGCTCTACGATGCTTCCAGTGCCACTGGACCCACAAGACTTTTCACCCACGACCTGTGATCTTCCTGTATTCTGCATCACTGTATATGGCTGCATAAGCCTGAAGAGAGATTTATGAACTAGTATCAGATTTATGAACTTGATTTGGACTGGGCTGATATGCTTTATTGATAGTAACTTTTGAAATAAAGCTGACTGATAGACAGATGATAGATAGATAGATAGATAGATAGATAGATAGATAGATAGATAGACTAGATAGATATCCCTGGATTTGTTTCTCTAGTCAACCTGACCTAACACAAGTGCCATTGAGTCCATCCCAGTTCATAGTGATTCTGTGTACAATAGAATGAAACACTGCCAGGTCCTGTGTCACAGTCAAAATTGCTCTTATGTTTGAGCCCATTGTTACAGTCATTGTGTCAAGTCATCTAGTCAAGTGTGTTCCTCTTTTTGTTGTCCCTCTATGTCAGGTGAAGACAGGACTTCTCCACAATTATTATGCTCCAAAGATTAACCAGACTATCTACCAGCATTTGTTAAGGAAGTCCCAATTACTTAAGGCCTTTTGTGTTGTCTAACCAGAGCTAACTCCCCTGCTGTTTGGATGATGGTTCCCTTTCTTTGAGGCCTGTGGGCAGATTCACATGCTGATATTAATGATCTTTAGCCTAACCTGTTTAGCCACATCCAGGAGTCTGGGGTCTTGTCTCCCCACATGGGACCCTGGTAGCCCCCTTTTCCTATAATGTGTGCACAAGTCACAACCCCTTCCTGTGACGTATGTCCTTACCTGTAATTGGGAACCTGGCTTAGATCCAGAGGGCATATAGGGATGGGACGTAAGATAGAGGAGCTCTCTCTCTGCTGCCTGCCCCTCAGTGCCAGATGCTCTCCCTCATCATGTAATCCCTTCCCCAACTCTCTCTCCACGTGGATCATCAAGCTGGACAGAAATGAGCATGCATCATGAAACGTAACTCCTATTATTCTCTCGCTCTCTCTTATAATCTCTATATCGGTGTTATAATAAATGATAATTATCACTACACAACTGCCTGCTGAACCCTTGCTGTGAGTATATCAAGAGGTCAGCCACCCCCTGATACCTCTACCAAGAATGATGCCCCCTGGGGCTGATCCCTCTCATCTCATATCCAAAGTTCATGAAATGAAGTCCTTGCTTCTAAGGAGTATCCTTGATTCTAAGGAGCGTTCTGGCTGTACATCTACCAAGACAGACTTGTTTGTTCTTTTGGCAGTATTTTCAATATTCTTTGCCAGCACCATAATTTAAATGCATCAGTTCTTCCTTGATACTCTTCATTTTCTATCTAACTTTCACATATATATTTGGTGACTGAAAGTGCCATATACATATGAGTTTCAAAGAGTTAATGGAACATTTTCATTATCTTTTCATACCATTCTTTCATGTGTATATGTCTAAGTCCCTTCCCACCTCCCAAAGATCATTTCTAAAAGTTGACTCTCTAAGCATTTGTGCTAGTCTGAGTAGACGAGCGAAACAAATTTATAGACACCCATATGTGTATAAGAAAGAGCTTTATGTAAGAGTAGTTGTATATTAAGAAAACATCCTAGCCCAGTCAGATCAAGTTCATAAGTCCGGTATTAGCTCATACATCTGAGTCTAGTCTTTAAATTCCTCTCCAGACTCATGGCACATATGTGACGATGCTGAGTGCAGGAAGATCACAGGCCAGTGGGTGAGAAGTCTTGTGAATGGAGTGGTGAGGCAAGCATCTTAGTGCTGGCATGGGTCTCCATGTGACTCCTCCAGCTCCAAGGCTTTGGCTGCCGTTGCATACCTCCATGTAGTTTGTCAACAGCAATGTCTCACAGGGAGAGAGGGTCTCTGGCCTTCAGGGAGCTATCTTTCTCCCTCGTGCCTCTAAATGAGGTCATCAAGCTGCAACCTGATTGACAGGCTAAGCTCCACCCCTTCACTTTTAATAGTATCAAGTTGACACCAGATTATGTAACTACCGCTGAATGCCACCCAAGTTTTAGTCTCTTGTCAGTCCACAGGAAAGCCCATCACAATGCATATTTGCAACTCCTATACCAAAGCATGCATATTCCATTTTGAGACCCATGCCAGCACTAAGATGTTTGCATCACCACTAAATCCACAGGACTTCTCACCCACTGCCCTGTGATCTTCCTTAAAACTCTTACAACATTTTAAAGGTGCAAGATATTTCCCCATAATAATGTAAGAGGGCAAAAAAAAAATATTTTGGCTGAGAAAAAAAAGATTTATTTCTCACATAAAAGAAGTTTGGGAGAGTCAGTCTAGGATTGGAAGTGAGAAGTTTCAAGAACTAATCAGAAACCCAAGTTCCCAGCTCTTTTCAAGATGTGACTTCTGCCTTATGTATGCCTTCCAGAACAAAGGAAGAAGAATAAAATGAACAAGGACATCTTTGAAGAAAAATTTCAGAAGACATACACATAATTTCTTTTTTCCATCATGTGGCCATACCCCATGGCAAAATACATTGAGTGTGTGATCTTTCCTTGCAGGTACGTGGTTAATACCCAGTCATGATGAAGAAGGGAAAAGTGAATCTAAGGAATTAGTCACAGAGACCCAGAGAGGTTTGTGAATCTCTCGATATCCTTCTTTTCTTTCTTTCTTTTTTTTTTGGGGGGGGGGCATCACTACCCTCTGGTGAAAGTGGGAGGCCCAGCCTTACTCCTGGAGAGCTGCTACTGGATTTGAACTGTCAACCCTGTGGGCTGCAGTCCTGCACTCAACCACTACGCCGCCGGGGCTCAGCCCTCGATATCCTTCTTGACAAACTAAAGCTCTCATTTTTCAGGTGAGGAATCTGAGGCTCAGGAAAGGATGCTGTCTAAAAAAATCCAATTATTTTACCCAGTATCTGGACTCAAACTCTTTTGCCTACTCCGGCTCCCACATTTTAGCATGTGTCAGAATCACGTGATGAACAAGTTTAGACTCAGACCAGAATTTCCGATCCAGTAGGTATGGGGTGGAGCTGATAATTTACATGTATTGCAAGCTCTCTGGTGATGCTGCTGCTGCTGGTTGAGAGTCACTGTCCTCAGGACTTTCCCAACTGGACTGAACATGACACAAAAAGCAAACTCATTGCTAGTGCATTAATGCCAAGCCTTAGCAGCCCAGTAGCACAGGCTAGGTTGGCCTCGGAGACTGCAGCTGTCTCCAGGAGTAGAAAGCCTTCTCTTCCTCCCAAGGGAGTGGCTGGTGATTTCAAACTGCTAACCATAGAGTTAGAAGCCCAAATCTTAGCCACTATGCCACGAGGGCTCCTGAGACCTACCAAGGAGCTTTCAATTCAATGTGGCCCAACTGAACCCATCACCCTCCATTCCAACCCTGCTTTGCCTCCCAGTTCCCCTTGTGTATCTAATGGTGCCCCGATTCATTCTCTCAGTTGTCTAAGCCAAATATAAGAATCATCCCAAACGCTTCTCCCTAACCCTTCATCCTCTTACAGTTGGCGAGTGTTCATGAGTCTCTCCCTCCTAAGAAGCTTCTCTTTCTGTCTGCTCTTGCTTTGGTCCAAAAGTAATCATCTCTCACGTAGATTATTTATTTCACAAAAGCTATTTCTGAGCCTAATGCCTGACCTTGCCTACAGGCTCTTTCTCAAGAAGGAGTGTGATTACATTACCCCGTGGCTTAAACATTTTGAGTGCTTCCCTTGTTTTTCCAACTTCAGTGGTTTCCATCCTAAAATCACGTGTCCTGCCACATAGTTGCAGCTCCTCCACTATCATTTGACCCATACTTATCCCTAATTCACTTATGTAAAAATAGTTAAATAAGCATACTTTGAAGGAAAGTTGCTATCACCACCCCAGATGAAAACCCAGCATCACTTGATAGCATCTAAAGGTAATTGTTGCAATGAAAACAAAAGATGACAATAGTATTACGTTCCTCTTGGATTCTGCGTGCTCATGCAAGGCTCTGAACCTCAGGTCTTCTTTCTTGCCTGTTGTTTAGACAGATTAATAAGGCGATGGAGTGGTTGATGACATCATCCCCCAGTCGGTATGCAAAGCAAGCCCAAAGAGCCAATCAGTTGCTGTCCTGGAGATCCTGTGAGTGTCAGATCAGAGCTATGCTCCACAGGGTTTTCAGGGGCTGATTTTTTTTTTTGGGGGGGGGGGGCGGGCATCACGGCTCTCCGGTGGTGGGAGTAGGAGGCCCAGCCCCACTGCTGGAATTGAACCTCCGTCCCAGTGGGCCGCAGTCCCGCGCACAACCACTACGCCACCAGGGCTCAGCCTCGGGGGCTGATCTTTGAAATAGATCCCCCCACACAGTTTTCTTCTGCGGCATCTCTGGGGGGTGTGGTGGGGGGGGAGCCTCTTGCCTTTTTGGTTAGCAGCCATTTGCTCCACCCAGGTGCTCTTCTTTACGTCATTACGCAGATCAAAATTGCTGAAAGGAAATGGAAAAGAAACTCAGTTTCCCATTGTGTAATTCAAGGTTGCTGTGTTAGATGCTGGAGCGTCAGCTTTGACTCATAGGGACCCTATACATAAGCATAACAGAACACCACCTGATCCTGTCCCATCCTCCCAATGGTCACTGTGTCTAACTGAGCCCACTGTGGCAGCCACTGTGACAATACAGCTTGTTGAAGGTCGTCCTTTTTCTCTACGACCCTCTAGAACAAAGGTGATATCCTTCTCTAGGGATTGGTTTCTCCTGATAGCCTGTAAGAAATAAGCACTTTTGCCATCCTACCTGTACTTCCTCCAAGACAGATTTGCTTGTGTTTTTTTTTTTTGTTGTTGTTGTTTTGGCAGATCATGGTATATTTAATATCCTCCAACACTGTACTTCATAAGCATCAATTCTTCTTTGATCTTCCTTATTCATTGCCCAGCGTTGACATGCTTATGAAATACTACTGCTTAGGTCAGGTGAATCTTACCCCTTAAAATGACATCTTGGCTTTTTAACACTTTCAGGAGATCTTTGCAGAAGCTTGCCCAGTGTAAGATATTGTCTGATTTCCTGACTGTTGCCTTCATGGCTGTTGATGTTAAAGCCAAGTAAAACAAAACCCTTGACAACTTTAAGCCTTTCTCTGTTTATCATGATGTTGCTTATTGGTCCAGTTGTGAAACTTTTGCCTTCTTTACACTGAAATGCCACCCATACTCATCTTCACTGGCGATGACTTTAAGTTCCCTTGGCTTTCAGCACACCAAGGTTATGTCATCTGCATAACACCACAGGTTGGTAACCAGTATTCCTCTGATGCTGTATTCTTCTTTGTAGGGTCCAACGTCTCAGATTATTTGCTCAGCGTTCTGAGTGAACACGGATAGTGAAAGGAACAGCTCTGACATGCACCTTTTCTGATTTTAAATCTCAAAGTACACATCTATGAGTCAACGTATAGTTTCTACAGGAGCACAAGGAAGTGTTCTGGAATTCCCATTCTACGCCACTTATCCATAATCTGTTGTCATCTACTCGCACAATTGAAGATCTTTGCAGAATCATTAAAATACAAGCAAGCACCTTTCTGGTATTTTCTGCTTTTAGCCAACCTCTGCGTGACTTAAGCAATGATATCCTTGTCCCATATCCTCATCTGAATCTGACTTGAATTTTCTGCCAGTTCCCTGTTGATGTGCAACCTTCCCTGTTTACCACCTTTGGTTCTCTCATATACCCTCCTGAGACGGTACTCATTGTTTGGAAAGCATTGCCAGCCTCCCGAGCTTGGCCTGCTCTAGTCAGGTTACTGCTGGCATTCGATTTCTACCACATGGTCAACTGTAGGGCTAATCAGTCACTGTAAATAATGGAGAGTAATTTTATAAACTTAGTAAACCATTTCAATCTTGTGTAAAACACATTATACAGGCTAATGGCTTCATTTGGCCCAGTCATCTTAGGTGCAGTTCTACCATTGCATTAAGCTAGTCTTTATTGATAAACCCTCAATATTAAACAGCTTCTTAACGAGGTGGATTGCCTTGAAGCCATGGGTCGTGTGTACACGCGCGCAGACACACACATATGCACACCGAGTTATCGCCACCCCAAAACAACTGCCGAGGCAGTAATTATATCATTTTAATCAGCAGCATTGCACACCATCGGATATGCTAGTATCTAATGTAGCTGATTCTCAGTAATGGACTTCTTGAAATGACCTGGCCCCCACTGAAGTACTTCGGGTTCAACAGCCCATGTAAAATATAATAAATGCATCAATAATTTACCAAGGGAAATAGGTAGCATTATGGCCAGTTCTGTGCTGCCGTTATTTAAAAGCCTGGCAGCTTGGTAGTTAGAAACCACTATGTCCACGGGTGTTGTAATTCAGTCTGAACCATTTGCTCAGAGTTGAAATGAGGCAGAGGAGAGCTCCAGGCCCCTAGCTCATTTTTTATTTAGAGGCAATTTTTTAAAATCCATTCGTCCATTTAAGTTCCAAAAATAGAAAGGAGAAAACGAAACAAACACGCTTCGAATTTAGTAGCTTAGAGACTACTTAGAGTTCTCATTCTCTTAGGGTCTGTGATGCAATTTAAAAAAAAAAAAGTAACAATCTACAAACCTGTAAGTGAGTGATGAGAGTTTAGAAATTCCTTTTATGTCATTATGTATGTGTGGTTGTTTCTTTTGAATGAGTCTATGAGCCTGGGCTATATTTTTCCAATTTTAGCCATCTCTCCATACTTAGGAACATAATTTTTGCTTCTTGGCCCTCTCTCTTCCTTATTCAACCTTCTTGTTCAAAGAGCGCGATCATTTTCAAACTCCGATACCCTCCAAATCAAACTCACTGCCATCGAGCAAATCCCCACACACAGCAAGCCTGGGAGACAGGGTAGGGCTGCCCCTCTGGCTTTCAGACTGCAGTTCTTTATAGGAGTAGCAAGCCCGTCTCTCTCCCTAACTTTGACCACTGTTTAAAGAGAAAATGTATTATTATCCATGTAAATAGAAAAATCAATATGATATGCCATAAGCAGATGCCGTCCTGCAGTTTTTCCCGAGGACATGTAAAATAAACACTTGCTGCTCCAAACACATGTCTGGTGCTTCCCACAAGACACATTTCCTCTGCGCGCTATTCGTGTCTCAAGACAGCTGGTGACACAAACCGGGAAATGACCAGGCCTTTCCGATCAGGCAGGATTGGGTCAGATTCCAACTCTGCTAACTACTTGTTCAATGACTTACAGGTAGTTCTACCTCCCTGCGACTCGATTTCTGGGTCAGGACAATGGGGCTGTAGGCAGAGCCTCAGCATGGTGCCTCACCTATAGCACATGCCCAAGAAACGCCAGCGATGCCTAGTTTTATTTGGCATGGGGTGCTATCGATCTTCACAGAAGACCCGGCTCCAAGGAATCGAACCGAGAGCAAACAAAATGTAGTAGGTGACTGTTTACCATGTTCCAGGCTCTGAGCTAGACTTTGGGGACAAGAGATAATTCTCAGGGTGACAGACATATGAAGTGATAATAACAGCAGGAGACCCAGGGTGACACAAACAGTTAACACATCTGCCTATTAACCAGAATGTCAGTGGCTCAAGTCCCACTCAGTAGTGCCTTGGAGCAAAGACCTGATGATCTATTCTCCCCCCACAACCCCACCCCAAATCAACCATTGATTGAAGCCCCTAGGGGACACAGTCTGCTCCAACACAAATTTGCCACGGCTTTAGGTGAACTCTGTAAACAACTGGTGTTCATAGTTACAGGACGTGCTGCAAAGTGAGTACCCAGACTATTATGACAGGCATGAGAGGGCACATGTAATGAAAATCACTATCGGGGAAGGAAAATGTGCAGGTGCCTGCATCGGGCATTTCCTGGGGGTTTTTAGGGACATCCGTCAGAGATTAAAGGTACCAAGTAAACTGGATTTCTATAGGGAAACAGCAGATTCACAGGATTCAGACAAATGCAGAAATGAAAACCCATGTTACTCGATTATCAAGTGACATCTATGCCTTGGTGCGTCTGTTTTGCAAAACCAAATACTTGTCCGGTTGGTCAGATAACATGTAAATGGTATTTCTAAATTTCTTTCCCTCCACACAGCATCGATACACAGTTACTTTTAGTTTGACCTGCAGAGTAATCTAAGGCATCTTTTGCCCACCCCACCCTTGTATGTTGATCTATTTATTTATTAAATCATTTGGTTGGGGGTTCATACAACTCATCACAATCCATTGTGTCAAGAACATTTGTACATGTTGCCACCATCATTTTCAAAACATTTTCTTTCTACTTGAGCCTTTGGTATGAGCTCATCATCCCCCGCCTTTCTTCCCCATCCTCCCTCCCTCATAAACTTGATAATTTATAAATTCTTCTTACTATTTTCTCATGTCTTACATTGACTGATGGCTTCACTCACTTTTCTGTTGTCTGCCACCCTAGGAGGGGGTTATGTGTAAACCATTGTGATCTTTCTCTCCCCACCTTCCCCTTCCCCTCCTGGTATCACTACTGAAGGGTTTATCTGTCCTGGATTCCCTGTGTTTTGAACTCTTATCTGTACCCACATACATTGGGATCATGATAGTCAGGTAAGGAAGCATTAAAGAACTAGAGACAAGTTGCATGTTTCATCGGTGCTATGCTGCACCCTGACTGACTCATCTCTTCCTCATGACCTTTCTGTAAGGAGATGTCCAATTGTCTACAGATGGGCTTTGACTCTCAACTCTGCACTCCCTCTCATTCATATTGATATGATTTTTTGTTTGTGGTTTTTGATGCCTGATACCTGTTCCTATTGACACCTCATGATCGCACAGGCTGGTATGCTTCCTCTAGAAGAATTTTGTTGCTTCTCAGCTAGATGGCCCCTTGTTTGTCTTCAAGCCAATCTAAGATATCTTAAAACAATTTACAAGCATGTAAAAATCATATTTCCCATGAAAACACATATTTCTGTTTTCTTTTTAAAAGTGGGATATGTGGCCATCTGGATCTATGCTTCCAAGTATGACAATTTGGGGAAGTTAAGTGCTTTTCTCTCTAGCTCAGCATCATCTATATCCAGTTTGATAGCATTCCTCTGAGACCCAGTTAGACTCCCTGGGTGGTACAAACAGTTAACATGCTTGGCTGCTAACCCAAAGGTTGGAGGTTCAAGTTCACCCTGTAGTGCTGCAGAAGAAAGGCTTGGCAATCTACATCCTAAAAATCAGCCATTGAAAACCGTGTGGTGCCCAGTTCTACACTGACATAGGAGGTCATGATGAGTTGGAGTCAACACAAAGACAACTGTTTGTGAGAGCCAGGCCCATTCAGCTCCATGGTTTAGAAAGTCCCATTCTGACACGCCTCCAAACTAGCCCTTCCCTAGGCAGAGAAGACCCCCACACTGTCCTCCCAGTGCTTGCACTCTGTCTTCTGGTGCCAAGAGACCTTGGAGTTCCCTCACCAAATAACTAAGCTTATTCCAGGACCTACAGAGGCTTCTTTCTGAGGTAGCTCTCTCCAGGGTGGGTAGCATGGTCAGGTGTACAATCTAAGTCCCAAGAGAATTCAAGGAGGAACCGACTTTATTTTTCAGGAGGTAATATGTGTGTAAAGCTTGGCTGTGCAGGCCAGTATGTCTCTCGAGCTAGGCGGGCCTCTTGCTGTGTGAGATGGCACCAGGTACAACAAAAGAAGTGGGGCACAGATAGTACGTAGGACATTCTCTCTAGGTAAAGCCATCCAAAGTGTCTGAAGAGTCTAAATTTGAACTTGATTTTTCAGGTTGTTATGAAGGTATGTTTGTCAAGGTAGAAAAGAAGAAGTCATTTAGACTTGTTAGCTTGATTCATAACTCATAAATATTTAAACACATGATAGGTCTCTATTTATAGTCTCTCCTTGGGTCTGCAAATGTCAAGAGATGACTTGGTGGTGGATCTCACTCCTTTTGCCTTGCTGTTCAGTCCCTGCTGGCATCTAAATGTATGATTTCTGTTAGACAGTAAGCTTCGTAAGGGTCAAAAATGTACTAGATTTGTTTGTTGTCACATCCCCTGCTGTCAGTAAAGTCCTTAAGCCTCATTGAATCTAATTAAAAGGATAAATGAGTGACTATTTAACCTGATAGTTGGTATCTCTAGTTTGATTTATTTTCTCTTGTCCTATATGTACACACATAAATATTCCCTTGAGAAATTTTGATTAATTTTTCTGAATAGACAAATCCACATACCTGGTAAAATAGTTGGAAAGTTTCAGTCAAGAATGGAGAGAGAGAGAAATCACATATAATCCTGACTCCAGAGGAGAAAGCATTTTGATATATTTATTTCCAATCATTTTTTTCATACATTTCTTTTCATTGTTGAGAGCCTATCTACAAATTTATAACAATAAAGTTGGCATATTCCAGTGAATCGAGCAGCTTTCTTGCTGCTGTTTGTCATTTTCCGTGATCCATTTTAAAAGATAAATTGCATAAAAGGCTTCTTGATTTCATCAAGAAATATTGAAGTGAGAAGTGTTATAAACACTTCCCAGAGAAGTGAATGTGGTTCTAAATCATGTTTGTGTTTGAGTGTGTGTGTGTGTGTGTGTGTGTGTGTGTGTGAGAGAGAGAGAGAGAGAGAGAGAGAGACAGAGACAGAGACAGAGATACAGAGAAAGTTGTGTGACTGTTACTATTTATCAATTATTCATCATTTTTATCATAATCATGATTACTACTCAGGGTCAGTGATTAATGATATCTAATACTTTTAGAGCCTTTCCTCTTCAACTTGGCATGCACCAGGTCCCCTCCCCTTTGGAAGCTGACGGACTGCCTTTGGATGCAGCCGTATCAGCCAGCCGGCAGTCCACAGGCCCTTATCAGAGGACACCCACAATGTTGGGGCCCGTGGAGAGCTGGGGTTACTCAGTGTAACAGTGAGAGGTGACTGTGCACTGAATGGCAATCAGCAACACAAGCCAATAAAGAGGGGTGCTGTAGGGACACAGGAGAGAAGGCTGCCTTACGCAGCCTGGGTTCCAGGGAGGGACATTTGAGCACAGGCTGGAAAGATGAGCAGGGTGCTGGTGAGCGTGGAAGGGAATCGGATGCCGTGCTGGGGGCCCCACAGGGCCAGGACCTGGTGAAGGGGAGATGCTCCCACAGTATGCTTTGTGTCAGGGACTGTGGTGGGTGGCAGTAGTGACGACATGAACAGACCTATGGGGCAGGTGGTGTACCTTAGTTATCTAGTGCTGCTGCCTCAGCAGGCCAACAAACAGGCGACTTTCTTTTTTACAAACACAGGTATTTTTTTCACAGCTCAGGAGGCCAGGAGTCTGAATTCAGGGCAACAATGCGAGAGGAAGCCTTCCTCTCTATGTCTGCTCTGGAGGAAGGTCCGTCTCTCTTCAGCTTGCGCTTTGGCCTCTGTCTGACCCCCATCTTGCTCGCTTGCTTTGGGTCTCAAAAACAGACTCAAAATACACCCTACATCAATTCTATCTCTTTCATGTAACAAAGGCAACCCCATTCTCAAATGAGATTCTCACCGCGGGCATAGAGGTTAGGGTTTACAATTGGATTCACACACACACACACACACACACACACACACACACACACTACCCCTCAAAAGTGCATGTCCTTGTTCCCAACAAAACACATTCATCCCATCAGATCATCTCAGAAGTTTCAAATCAATCCCAAGTCCAAAAGCTTATCTACAGAATAACCTCAATCAACTATGGATGAGATATTAGACATATTCCTGTTCAAAATTTCTCTTCATTGGTGGAGCTAGCTATCCATTTCCAAAGTACTGCAGTAAAACATATATATACACATATATAAGTTACTATATATGCATATAGTAATTAGTGCTGTTCTCTGAGACTGTCTGGGCGTTTGCCACAACTCCCAAATTCTGAATGGAGACCCTTTGATCCTGAGCCTTGACTCTGGATCCGGACCCTTCAGAATGGCAACTTAGCTTCTTTGGCTCGAAGTGGCCCCATTCTCCTATCATACGAGAAGTGACCCCATCCCCTCTGCTTTGTCAGGCCTCAATTATTTTCCCCTCCATTTTGGAAGGGAGTCACATACCCTGCCACATCTTAACTGCAGCCTCATATCCCATAAATGACTTGGTGGAGATCTGAGTCTTTGAAACCCAAGAGGCTGTGGCACCACCCTTTGAGATCCAGCACACTGTGCCCCACCCTCTGAAAGAAGAAGGTCTTGTTCACTAGGCTCCTTCCAACAATCCTGTTGATCTCCAAGTTGTTTAAAGGGTGACCCTTTAAAAAAAAATTATTATTCCTTAGAAGACAATAGATGCAGCTCCTGTGGCCTGGCCTGCCTGTAGAATTCCAAGAGGCAGATAGAATTTCTCCATTTCATTCTTTCTGTCTCTTTTGATCTAAGTTGATGAGTTTTCTGTGTGATAGTTGACAGATCCCTAAATCACAGGCTTAATCTCTTTCACAAAATATTCAGTGACCTCTCCCTTGGATATGTGTACTTTGTACAACAGAATTTTCCAAATCTTTAATTTTTGTTTTCACTTTTTTACAGTTCACTTTTAATTTCATCTCTTCTTGACACATTTTACTGTGACCAAGAGAACCATGTGACTTCTTTGAGCTCTTGCTGATATATATTATCAGCCAGATGTCTAAGTTTATCACAAGTTCTACCTTTCAGCAGACATTTGAACACAATTCAGATAAGTTCATTGTCACTGCATAAAAAGTATCACCCTTCCTCCTTTGTCCAATGGCATGCTCATCATCACTGAAAGGCTCACCAGATTTTGGGCAACATTCTGCTGATGGCATGTATGCATTCTCTAAGATGATAGAGCTACTCTCTGTATCTCTCCTGATGTTCTTTTGAGCCCCTGTCTGTATTGCCTTTGATATCTGTAATTCTCCCATTATTCAAGACAATCTAGGCCTTTATTATTGAGCTAAACCCCCCCAAAAAACTTACTGATTCATGATGACTCTATCATATACAGGAGAACAGCCTCTGTGTGTTCCCAAGACTGTCACTCTTTATTTTCACACAGTTCAGGAGGCTCAAAGTCCAGATTCAGCGTGCCAGCTGTAGAAAAAGGCCTTTTCTTCTGTTTGTTGCAGAAGAAGGTCCTCATCTCTTCAGACGTCCATGTGGCAGGACCCTATCGCCCCTCAGGTTTGCTTTGCTCACTTGTTTCATCTTTCTTCTACTTCAAAAGAGATTGACTTAAGACAATGGTTCTCGACCTTCCTAATGCTGTGTCTCTTTTATACAGTTCCTCATGTTGTCGTGACCTCCCCCCCAGACATAAAATTATTTTCATTGCTACTTCATAGCTGTAATTTTGCTACTAGAAATTGGGTGACCCCTGTGAAAGGGTCCCCCAAAAGGTCGCAACCCACAAGTTGAGAACCGCTGACTTAAGACATACCTAACACTCATCTGACCTCATGAATGTAACAAAGACAACTAATTCCCATCTGTGAGTAAAACCGCAGGCCTAGTGATTAGGATTGATAGCACATAATTTGAGGGGACAAAATTCAATCTATAATAGTGGGTATCCTGCACAGGAAAACACTTCAGAATGATACCCGAGATAAGTAAGCCTTGATCAAAGCATTCTAAGAGATCCTAGTCAAAATTGAAAATATCGTCTCCAAATTATAAATATCGATTAAAGTTTTAAATGTGCATGTTCTATGACCCATACGTTTTATTTTCTTAGTTTATACTCTGTCCTATAGGATCTCTATGCATAAAATTATTGGCTTGATAACAACTAGTTACTGTAGAATAAAATTTATCAAAACCACTTGCTTTGTCTAAAAGGGTATGTATGTATTGCAGTACTTGTGGTAAAAATGAAAAAATTAGAATCGATCTACATACGAATTCAGGGATGACTGAATAAACTGAGCTCTAGCTATTCCTTGCCAATGTATGGAAAATGAGAAAGAGTGACACACCTTTACATATATATGGGTGGGGCTCCAGGACAGACAGCAGAAAGATCAGCAAAAAAAAAAATAAAAATAAAAGACAAAATGAAATATGATATGACATATTTTTTTATCATGACAGAGATATGTACATTTTACCGGTTATAAATGTGTGATTTTATATAGATACCTACACAAATAAATAAATGCTTGGGTAGATACTGGAATAGTGGAAACCTCCAAAGGCCTAGAGATGGCAGAGAGAGTTGGTAAAGACTGAGACCCTCCCTCTTAACATTTTCTTGAATGAAAGTGTCTTTTAGCATATTTCTATGCCAGGAACAGGTGTGTTATGTTTGGGGCCCATTGTAGCCTCTCCCTATTTTTCAGTAGGGCATATGGCAAAGAAACAAAACAAACACAAACAGCTACACACACACAAACCCCCCAAAACTCCAACCCTGTAACATGTGTGTATTGTTTGCATAAAATATGTTACTTTATGCAATTAGAGATGGATTAGAAGGACAAAAATGATCTAACATCAGGGCAATCAGTACCACCTCTGCAGAAGCAAGTTGAACAATGTGAAATAAGATACTCTAAAAGGTTCTTACCCTGTGACCTGGTAATTTTCCATTTAAGAATCCTTCTGAAGGAAATAGCCCCACATAGCTTCTAAGACTTTCAAGTAAAGATGTTCAGTGCGGTGTTGTTTATAATGATGGGGTAGATAAAAAATGGAATCATTTGAAATACTCAGGAGTGTTTGAAAACTTAACTGGCAGATGTGTATCGCAGCATACTGGGTAGACATCAAAATTATGCAGGGGAATTTTTAATGGGTGTGTAAAATGTGAACCAAACAATAGTAAGTTAGAACACAAAACTGTAATTCGTATGTGGTCAACTATAACATAAGTGCACGTGCACCTACACAAAGCCCATGGGGTAGCTCTGAGACAGGCAGAAGGGGCTTCATATTTCCATAGGGCCTCACTTTGAAACTGTCGACTTGGTTTCTAAGAGCCCTTATACAAATCATCTGAAGGGATACTGTCCATGCAGACAGGCTTAGTCCCAGGGATCCTTTTGTTGTTGGTCGTGTATAACTGACTGGCAATGAAAGGTACACATGGAAACTGCAGCACCCTCTTGCTTCAGCATCTCTCAGACCCCACGCATCACAAAGAGAGGGAGTTCAGGCTGCTCCTCCCTCCTGAGAGGCACAGGGGTCAGACGGCAGTACTTCAGATATTAATGTCTGTGCAGGTTATTTCTTGGCAAGGAAATTGTGCACCTGTTGTCTATATTTTCTACAATGAGTATGTATATTTCCTACAGTGAATATGTATATTTCCCTTATAATTTAAAGATAGATCCTATGGTGTTTTTTTTAATTGAAAAACAAACAAACAGAAGAGGAAATGCCCTTCTTTAAACTACAAAGACAAGACCTCGCACTGGAATGTACCAGATCAGGATGTTCCTGGGCAGTGGCCTGGGCAGGCTGGCACCACGGCTGGACAGAAGGAATGCAGCTGGATCCTGCTCAGGTGTTGTGGGTGACGCCTGCCTGCACCCTGCTCTCTCCCTGCACTGCTAGGTGAGGTCTGGCACCCCTCAGATGCCAGAGGGCACAGAGGACTCTGGTTCAAAGCTGGTCCTGGAACTGGGAGGTCCAGAGGAGGTGCAGGGGTCATCCAGTCAAAGCCCACCGGCACTGCTGGCCTCTCAGTGGCTCTACAGTAGTGTGTGAAACAGGGGCTCAGAGACAAGCCACTCATTGCAGGAGCAAATGTGATACCCAGGTCAGACTGATAAATAAATCCCTTTATCAGGGGACTTCAGAGTCGAGGATTTATTTGCATGGCAGACAAACTATACTGGGGAGAATGGAGACAATAGGGTGACAGGTGAGAAGAATTATGGATTGGGCCTTATTCTTGGCAAGTCCAGGAAAGGAATGTGCATGTGTGGTAAGAGTGTGAATGTGTGTGCACCTAGGTGGTGTGAGACTAAGTCTAGGTGCGCAAGTAAGTGTGTGGTATGAGTGTGTGTGTGGTGGGAGTAAGTGGAAGCATGTGGGTGGGTATATGTGCATGCGTGTGATTGTGGGTGGAGTATCTGTGACTGTGTGTGAATGCTGTGAAAGTGAATGCAAGGGTGAGTGTGCCTGGTGTGCTGTGTAGTGTGTGGTGTGAATGTGTGTGTCTGAATGAGTGGGTGACTGTGTGAGTGTAGTTGTGAATGAATGTATATGTATATGTGCATATGGGAGTGCGTGCCTATCTGTGAATGAGGCCTGGGCTGCTGTGCCTGTGTGTGAGTGTGCATCAGTGTAGGTCTGTGGTAGGAGGGTACAAGAGTGAGGGTGTGAGCAGCTGTGAGTGCGTGTTGTGTGGCTGCGTGCATGAGAGAGTGTGTTTTTTACTCACCTAATCAGTCAAAGTGAATTCCCTGCCTCCCACCGCCGCCCCTCCTCCCCACCATGGTCATCCTCCACTGCCTCTGCACAGCCTTGTTTCTGCCCACCAACTGAGCGGGTAGAACCGGTCCTATCAGGGGAGCACAGGCAGGCCATGGACCTTCTCCCCTGGCAGGACTGGCGGTGGCTCCTTATTGGGGGAGTGCATGCACTGATGGGTCAGGAAGCAGCACAGAGCCTTGTGCCGGAACAGCTGGGGCTGGGAGCCAGCACCCTCATTAGAGGAAGCCACGACTATTTCCAGCCAGCCTCTATTCAGTGAAAGCAGGTCATTACAAACACAGTGCGCTTTTGCATATTAACCAAATTAAAATAATAATATGTTCTCTCCTTTCATGTGCTATACGGATGAATCCCAATTTATGAATGAAGCATGCTGATTAGTACGTTGAAAAATAATTAGTCCCAGAATGTGCTGCTCCGTTGAAGACTTAATGAATGCACACAAATATATTTTTATAAGTCCTCGGCAGATTAGTCTTTTAAAGGAAAATATTCACAAAACACGTTCATGGGAGACACGATCTGAAGTGGCTGGATGCTCTTTCCCATGTGTGCCATGTGTGGGCTGATGTGGATATCATGTAGTGCCTGTCGGTCCAGATCACACTGGCACTCTGGATGTTCTACTGGATCAGGTTTGGTGTGAAAATGGTCAAGAGGAGAGATATCAGCTCCGAATGTGTGAGTGTATGTGTGTATGCATGCATGACAGAGTCTGTGGACAAGGGTAAGTGTAAAAAAAGTATTGCTACAAAATCATAGACATTTGATTAAACAAAGACATCAAGACCCAAAGCCACTCTTTCTAGGTTCAAATGCTTCTGAAGTCACAGGATTCCATCCCTCTAACCCAGTGGTTTCCAACCTTCCTAATGCTGCGACCCTTTCATACAGTACATGTTGTGGTAACCCCCAAACACAAAATTATTTTTGTCTCTACTTCATAACTGCAATCTTGCTACTGTTATGAATTGGGCGACCCCTGTGAAAATGTCCTTCGACCCCCCAAAGGGGTTGTGACCCACAGGTTGAGAACCATTGCCCTTGAAGACTGAGTAGGTACATTGTCATGACATGGGGGTGGGGCGGGGTGGGGCAGGCCAGGGGGAGCACTCGGTGGCAATTTCCTAGCCTTTTTCTTATCAATTCCCTTGTCAATTTTTTAAAAATTTCTTTCTAATAAGCCACTGTGATCATATTGCGTCCTTCAAGAAAGTCTATCAAGATTATTCCAGTGCCCCTCCCCCACACCAAAACAAGAAACAAAAAACAGTTGCCACATCCTCTTGAGCTTATTTCTCTGTTGAACTGGACGGGCTCAGTAGAGTTCTGGGAAGACACTGTTTTGATTGGATCTTTTTTTTTTAAGGCACCCTAATGAAACCAAGACAAGTGTTTTGCAGAGAGAACATGTCTACAGCTATACATTGATCACAGAGACATGTCTAGACACAGTTTGTGAATGTGTGTGTATGTATGTGTGAGCATGTGTGTGTATGTGAGTGTCTGGGAGGGACCCTTCAGGCTCTGTTACAGGGCTTTTGTTTCTGGGTTCCAATGGTCAATATTCCCCATAAGAATATTGGGGGGAGAACCAGCGAATGCAGCCACAAGGACAGAGTGGGTGCTGCTCTGTTCTCCTCATGTGTGCATGACTGGGAAAGCCAGCTTTCCAGTCCTTCTGGAGAGCAGTTGGTGGGTTTGAACTGCTGGCCTTAAGTTAGCAGCCTATTGCTTAACACACAGGGCCATCAGGATTCCCAATGAAAGGTGAGAGTTCTATCACAGAACCATCACTGACCCCAGGTAAATCGGTATTAAAAAACCCAACAAAGCCAACTTCCCTGCCATCCAGTCGATGCCGACTCATTGTGACTCTATGGGACATGGCAGAACAGAACTGCCCCTCTTGAATTTCCAAGATGGTAACTGTTTCTGGGAGGAGAAACCTTCATTGTTCTCCCTTTAAGTGCTGGTGATTTCAAACCTCTGACCTGTGCAACCACGGCACCACCAGGACTCCATAGTCACCATCAGTCAGGAAGTATTTTGAGAGACAGCTCTGACTCTGCCTGTCCTTTCCCCACACTGTGGCCTCACAGCACTGTCTGTGTCCCCTTCTCTGCTGAATTCTCTTGTATAGTCATTACCTGTGTCCCCTTCTCTGCTCAGTTCTCTTGTATAGTCATTGTTAGTCGTTCCTCCCACCCCCAGGATGCCCCTCCTTGGTGGTGAAGCCCTGGAGGGCAGGTCTAGGTGTCTTCCCTATAGCTAGACAGTCTCCATTCCAGGGGGAGAATGAGAGGAGGATGGGGAGAAGAAGGGCAACATGGGAGGAAAAGGGGGGAAGGGCTGGTATATTTTCAGCCCATGAGCCGATCCCCTTGAGGAAGTGGCCAGAGGCTATAAAGAAAGCTGTCTTTATAGACACCTCCCCCAGCCATCTGCCCCCCAAACATTGGCACAAGAAAGCTCCGCTGTTCCCATAAAATTTTCAGCTCATATGAAAATTGTATACCCATGTTGAATGTGATGTGGATTTTGCATTTAGAAAGAAAGAAAACAACAAAAAAAAATTCCCTTGCTCTTGCCTGTGTCTGTTTCATTGTCCGGCCCATCACAGCCCCTGCTCTGTGAGTGTCTGTGCCAGTGTGGATGGCTGAGAATGGAGGCTTTATGTGCAAAGGAAGCAGGCCTTTCTTTTTGGCTGGTTCTCTGAGCCCAGCTGCCAGTCACAGGGCTGGCTGCTCGACCAGCTTCAAAGAAATCTCATGTCGATTTCAGCTGTGGATTGAAGGCAGACCTCTGGACACCCCTTAAATCTAGGGCCATGGAAGGCCCAGGATCCCAGTGCCAAGGAGCAGAGAGCAAAACTAGAGGATCTTCCACAGCTTGCCCCTGCGAAACTGTGTGCTGCCGTGGGAAAGAGGCAGGCAGGTCTGCGTGCAAACCTGGCTCAGAGATGCCCCTTTCCTCATCTGTAAACCCAGGCAGGCAGAATCATCACCTCCTAGCGTGACTGTGTAGGACAGATGAGAAGGCTCACAGACCCACATTTTCTGACCTAAAAGGTGAAATGTTTGTGTTGATGTGTTCTTCATGAAACAGACGGTTTAGTGAGTTTTAACCAGGCTAAGCCTAACTACTACGAGAGAAAGACGAGGCTTATTACTAGTGCGACAAAGAGCTGCATCTTTGGAAACCATGGGGACAGTCTTCCACAACTGGAGGGTGACTCCGACTTGGCCTTGACTCAATGGCAGCTCGTTTGGCTTCGTTGGTACCCAAGATACAGGAGCAGTCTCATTCCATAGGAGGGGCAAGGGCAAGAGCAAGAGCAAGGGCATCAATCATAAATCAGGGGCACACTGTTCAAAGCTCTTCATCTGATTGATAGTAGGAAAATGCTGGGTTGTTGGCATCCAGGGAAGGTTTTGTGAAGACATCTTTGGAAATCCTCTGGGATGAAGACGCTCTAGCTCCAGGGAAGACACCTAGACCCGCCCTCCAGGCTTCACGGTCAAAGAGGGTTGTCCCTTCACTTACAGTCCTTGTCTCTCGATAAGGGTTATGATGAGATCTTCGACTTGCTTTGGTGTCCTGCAGCTGAGGGATGAGGGGAGCCTGGGCCTTCCAGGAAGCTACAGGGGCTGGTGGCAGCAGAGAAGAAAAGAGCCACGGAAGCACCAGAGCTCAGTTAGCCAAGCTAGAGGAGGAGCAGAAACAAAACGGAGCCACGGGTTCCTGCTGGCAGCACACCAAGCAGGAAGAGGGAGGAAGGTGGAAGTCCTGCATTGAGGTAGTATCCCCGGTGGGCCTTTTCTAACCTTTGGGGACATGTAGCTTCCATCAAGGTTTTCCTCCTCTGAGGTTTACTGGGCAGCTGCTTTCCCATGGGCAGTACAAGGAACCTACACAATTGTGTGAAATGGAAGGAAGAGATGTCTGCTACAAATAACTGTTTTTTACAGGGTACTGTGTCAGGTGGTGCCTGCATCCTATAGGGGTATATGTGTCCCACCAGAGACCACAGGGAAATATGTGACCCAATGACCAATGGGACAGATACATCCCACAAACTCTACACTTCATGATCTGGAAGCATGTATCCATCTTAATAGCCCTCTCCCTAGAATCCAAGAATCCATGTGTATCCCATAATCTCTCATCCCCAGAATCCAGAGGTACGTGCAACTCAGACACACAGAATATGCATTCATTCCATTAATGAAAAGAAAATTATCAACAAAGAATAGAAAGTAAAACTAAATTCGTCATGAGAGAGTTCCCAGGACCTTGGATTAGTAAGGAGTGATTTGAAAATCCATAGTCTTGCCCACAATCTCATTCAGGAGCCATAAACAAGTTATGCACACTGAGTTGGTGTAAAGGGAATATGGGAAATTCACAATTGCTTTCTTGAGGGTATATACTGGGATTCCTGTCTGTCTGATGTACTAAATACTAGGCTGTCATCTATAAAGCAGCAGCCAAGGATAGATACTATTATAATTTGTGAGTGGCAGAGTTAATAATAAATGGAGGCAGAGTTAAATAAGAAATTAGAAGAGCTAGCTAACAAGCCCAGGTTGCCCTATAGGTGGGACAATCCAGGTAGGTAGG
Source organism: Nesogale talazaci (assembly GCA_004026705.1). Lineage (NCBI taxonomy): Eukaryota > Metazoa > Chordata > Mammalia > Afrosoricida > Tenrecidae > Nesogale > Nesogale talazaci. The sequence continues at coordinate 28,006 of PVJH01013499.1, read as the reverse complement.
CAGGTGGGCTGGCTCCAGAGGCCATAGTCAAGTCACCTTCTCACTCCTGCTTCTCCATGGGCCCATCGGACAGTGTATTTGGGGAAGGACTAATGTTGACCCCCCACAGTTCCAAGTACACTCAGCTAAAAATACCTCCGGAGTTCACAGGAATTTATACCAATCCCTTTAGGGAATGATTTCAGAGAGACATGTTGTTTGGGTTAGAAAGGCTTGGCTTGAAATATCTGAAACCCACTCAAGCTGGCCTCGGAGAGAAATAAGAGCACTGTCATAAGCAGACAGGGACGTCCCCTGGATGCCCATGGCGACTTGATGCTTCCTTGCCTCTCCTTTCTGCTCTCCTCACCCCTCCTCTTCCTGCTTTTCCTCCCTCATTCCCCTCTGTCCTTCTAGCAGAAGGCAGGACTGCCCCACAGCTCCTGAGTCAGCTAATGTAAACTCCGTTCCAGCCCTGAACAGACCAGGAGGCTGAATCCTGTAACCAGATGCAGGACAAGGATCCGCTAAATATACATGGAGTATCATCTGCGTGGTGCCAGGCACTGTGGCAGTCTTGGTAGTCCAGTGGCTACGTATCCGGCGGCTAATGGAGCCCACGGGCTTCCCTGCTGGACAGCGGTAGGGCACGGTATGGCAGTGTGTTTCTGCAAACATTTACAGCCCGGGGAACGCTAGGGGCCATTCTATTCTGGCCTACAAGTTGCTATGAGCTGTATTGGATATGATGGCAGTGGGTCTGATTTGATTGGGGACATAAATAAGAAGGCAATCAACAAAATAGCATTCTCTCTCTAAAGAAATTCTGCTGTCTATTCTGATTCAGCTGACCACTCAGCCGGGGCCAATCAACCAGGGCCAGGGGCAAGCTTACACTGGGTGGCTGGAGGGCCATTCCTAGGTCTACAGGAAGAGTGGCATCCTGAGCTGCCCGTCGGTGCAGCTAGCCTCTGAAGATGTCGGCGTGTGCTTGAGTTGGTTCCAGCGAGGCGTCAGCCTCTCCGTGGTGGTAGCTGGGCCAGCTAGACCGCTCAGGCGGGCCCTCGCCTCACCAGCGGAGGCTGACAGGTCATTGACTCTGACCAGCCTGTTTGGATGAATCCTAATCATTTTTTTCCTGTTGCCTTTTGCCCTTCTCCCCATCCTGAAGTCATGCCTCTCCTCTCTTCCCCACGTTAATCCCTTTTAGAACCCTCCGCTTCTGTGTGGAAAAGCCTGGTTCAGTCCCAGGTCAGTGCACTTCATGCAGTGGGGTTTGCACGTTGCTCTCATAATGAACAGATTTCACCAGAGCTTCCAGACAAAGACAGACTAGGAAGAACGATGGGGGTGATCCATTCCTAAAAAACAGTAAAAAAAAAAAAAAAAAAACAACCCATGAATCACAATGGTCCAACTCTGGACCTACCTGTGGATCACAGACGGGTCATGGGGATGGTGCGGGACCAGGCAGTGCTTTGTTCCATTGTGCATGGGGTTCCCAGGAGCTGGGGGGTCGAGGGAGGGGGGAGAACTCAGCAACAGCAGCTAACAGAGGAGATGGGGAAGTCTCACTGCACCCTGGAGCAGGCAGCACGCGGAGGCGGAGCTGGGCACTGACAGAACTCACAGAGACAGGATGGTCTCTACTGGAGCTCTTGTCCCCCAGAAAGCGTCTTCTGAGGCAAGGCCACTGCTTTGTGCAGCTGGGCCTGACCGTGGACGTCCAGCATCTTGCTGAATGGGGTCTCGTCAGGGTGAGCCTCCTCTTTCCTTGTCTGCCCGGGGTCAGTGGTGACCTGCCGAGGAGTGCTTCCTGTGTGAAACCTGCCACGGACAGCTCTGGGCATGCCATCTTCTGATCTTCCTCGCCTTCCTATTCTTTCTACATCTTTTTTTTCTCCTTTTTTCGGCACAGGCCACTGTGCATACAGTAATGGAATAGATGACATCAGTGGCTATCTTTCCCCACGCCGGTGTTGGGCTAAACTCCTCGCCTCCATTAGTGGAAGATGCTAAGCTGGTTTGTTTGTGGGTGGAACCCACTCCACACAGGGTCCCATGGAATGCCTGCATTCTATCAGCTGAGAAGGTGGTCCTGTGTCTGCCTTTCCCTCAGGTGAAGAATGGCCAAGGCAGATTGGTCAGGGATGGTCCTGTTGGAGCCACTCAGGGTGCAAGACTCTAGCAGGAGAATTCAGTGCTTGGTGGCCCGAGTTCTTCATGTAAAACTCAGGTTGACTGTGGGTTCCTCAATTGGCTTCTGCAAATTTAGCTGAAACAGAGATAACACAGTGAGCACCTGGAAGGTATAAATGTGCCCAATTCACCCGGAGGCACCTCAGAAGAAAGTCCTGGCAATCTGTCTTGAAAACGAGCCTCTGGCAACATGAGGGACCCAAGTTCTCCTCTGAAACATATGAGAACTCCAGGAATTGGAATTGATTCCAAGGTTATATAAAGTGCTTAGGACAGTTCCTCGTAATGACCAAGCCAAGGTAGGTAGCCTTTATTACTATATGTTTGTTACATCTTTTCTTGAACCCTGCCCCCTAACATCATCTTCCCAGCCATAGAGACAGGATGCTGAAACCAGGCTTTCAGTCACAAAATTGTGAACACACACACACACACACACACAAACATATACCACACACCCCTTCTGAGCTTGCTATGCAGTCAATAGGCTAAGTGTACATAGACATCATAAACATATCCAATTGCTTTCTGCAAGAGCCTTGATGGCATAGTAGGTACACCTTGGGCTGCTAAGCACAAGGTAAGCAGTTCAAACCCACCAGCTGCTCTGTGAGAGAAAGATGAAGTTTCCCATTTTGGTAATGAGTTACAGTCTCAGAAACTCCCGGGGCAAGGAAGTGACAGTTCTACTCTGTTGTACAGGATCATCATGAATCAAAATTAACTTGATGGCAGTGAGTTTGGTATTTTGGAAGTGTTTTCCACTACCTCCCTATCAGTTTGTCGTTCTGTGGTGGCTTCTGTGTTATTAAGGTGTTGGAAGCTGTACCACTGGCACTTTAAATATCAGCAGAGTCACTCTTGATGCAGAGCTTCCAGACTAAGAAGGGTAGGAAGAAAGGCCTGGCAACTTGCTTCTGGAATTAGCTAATGAAAACCACACCTAGTATTAGAAGTGGAACCACACAGCTAGGAAGGCACTCCAAATCCATAGCAGCCACAACTAGGAAGTAGGGCATGCCAGTGACAGTGAGGACGACGCAGGACTAGGGAAGAATTCATTCTGTGGACTTGGGCTGCTGTGAATTATCATTAAATATACAGCAGTGGGTCACCACAGCCTAAGTCCTTGTTCATTCGGTCCTCACAGCAACTCAAAGAGGCAGACGCTGGTAGTATGAGATGCCTTTTACCCGTGGGCCAACAAAGACACGAATGTTGGTGTGAAGCAAGGCCTAGTCATTGTGCCAACTGCCATCTGGTACCACTGGCAGAGAGTAAAGCCCCAAACCAGACTCACTGCCATCGAGTGAAGGCTGACTCACAGTGACCCTGCAGGGCAGGGAGAACTGTCTGCTGTGGATTTCTGAGCTGTGAACTCTTTATGTGAGTCGAAAGCCTCCTTTCTCTTCTTCAGAGTGGCTGGTGGTTTCTAACTGCGGACTTCGAGGTAAGCAGCCCAACTCACTCTGCATTAACTGCTCTGCCGTCAGGGCTCCTAGAAGTTTAAAAAAAAAAGTGAATTACACACTGAGTAGGCACAGAGCAGACTAAACATTTGGGGCAATGTCTGTACAAATCATCAGGGAATAAAGTCAAGCTAATGGTTTGGCCAAATAAAGTTAACAGCGCCTACTATGTGCCAGCTATTTCCCTGGGGACCTGATGTGTGTCGGGTGAAAAGGCCAGCCCTGTGGTTCACCCAAATTATGCCCACAAGCACCTCTGAGGCTTCCCAACTCCGCTGGGGCCCAGAATCCACCTTTCCAAAGAACTCGGGAAAAGTGACCCTTGCAGCTGGCTCAAACTGAACGGAAAACAGATGTGTAAAGATTTGGAGGGACAACCTTGTCATGGCCAAATTTCCAGCCTTATTTTCCACTGGTCCAGAACAACATATGCCCAGGGTGAAGCTGCCTGTCTCCAGACTGAGAAGCTGGAGGTGTCAGTCGGGGGCCTGACAGGAAACAGATGGCACACTCAAAGGAGGCGGTCTGAGGAGCGTTTAATAAAGGGACTATTTACAAAGGTGTGGGGAGGCCTCAGGGCTGGTGCAGTCTCCTGGGGCTTGGATAACTGAGGGCTGAAAAGAGGGGAGGGGATGACCTGCACCCTGGACAGAGAGCACTGGGTAGAGCGGACCACCTGGGAGGAATATGCCTTTGGTGGAGAGAATCAACCAACCCTTAGAGACCTAGCGTGGTAGAAACAGGCATTGCATGATCTAACCCTTACTCTCTCCAGCCTCCTTCCCATCTCCTGTCTGGGCTCCCCAGCATCTGAGCTGGACTGAAACCCCCATGGATGCAGTGCACTAAGATCAGGTTCATGGGGCATCCAGCAGGCTGCAGCAGGCAGCAGTTGGGGGCCTGATTGGGTAAAGAGAAGAGTGGACTCATCTAGCTAATCTCTGAGGTCAAGGTTCAAAAGCACCTAGCAGAGTCACGGCAGAAAGGCCTGCCCATCTGCTTCCGCATGGATTACAGCCGAGAAAGCCCCATGGAGCACAATTCTATACTGTAATGCACAGGTCATGATGAATTACAATGAATGCAAATGCAACGGGATTGCTTTGTTCTGTCTATTACTGTTCTTTTGAGCTGGTACCACCGAGCGGCTGCTACGATTGAAGACATGAAGGCAAAGAGGCGTTTAAAATGCTGCTGATGGTGCTGGTCATGTGGGGAAGCTGGCATTTCCTTCTGTCCCTCCACTCCATGGATGAGGTCACTTACCAAGTCTGATATTGAATCCAATGCTTTGATATGGTTGAACTCTTAAGAAGAAATAGCCCCCAAACCCTTTATAAACACCGGATGCTTTTGACTTCAAATTCCTTCTTGTCTGTCACATCGAGCTCGAATCCCACTTCTTCTGTGATCCCACTGTTATTGACATAACAGTCTGAACTCACTGCCGAGGAGAAGATTCTGGAACTGCCCCTGTGGGCTTCTGAGCCCCTACATCTTTAAACAAGTGGAAAGCTTTATCATTCTCCAGTGGAATAGCTGGTGCTTTCCAACTGCTGATCTTTGTGTAAACACAGACACCCCCCACCCCCACTGAAAGCAACTCACAGCAAGCCCGGGTGTGTCAAAGCAGAACTGCAAAGCGCAGCGTTCCAGTGACCGATCTTTAGAAACAGATTGCCAAGCACTTCTTCTAATGCACTCTCAGTAGATGCGAACCTCCAACCTCTCAGCCCTCTCAGTAAGCAGCTAAGTGCATTCATCATGGTGCCAAATGAGGCTTCCAAAGGATACATCTTGGTGTGACCAGATCCCGACACAAAACTTGACATCTCATGGAATAGGACACAAGGGAAAGGAAACAGAAAGGAGAGACAGAGCTTACTGACATATCCCTGTCACATCTTTCTTTCCTGTGCCTCCAGGCAGATTCCAATAGAAAAGGAAGGGTTAGCTCAACTACTGATCTCATGGTGGGAGGTTCGGGCCCACCCGGTGGCCCTCCAGAAGTGAGACTGGACCATCTGCTTCAATAAAGACTCATGGCCCCAAGAAGAGAACCCTGGGGAGCAGTGGACTCCCAACAGGGGATATCTCCATTATTTCGGTTTGCTGTTGTTTTATGAAACTCCAAGGGGCGGGTCTGGCCACAGTTTTATTCTGTCCAACACGCAAGTAAGCTGACGCAAAGGTAAGTAACAGTAGCCCTCCTCTCCCAGGTCTGTCTTAGGTAAATTTCATACCAATCCTCTGATTGCATATCCTCAGCAAGCCCGGTTACACAATCCCTTTATTTATAAGCAGGGAGACTTAGGCTCAGGGAGATGAGCCTGGATTTGAACAGAGTTCTGCTTCTCCAGTCTAGTGCTCTTTCCTTTCCCTTTCTGCACAGTAGCTGTCCCTGGAGTGGTCATTTCACAGTGACTTCATGCACACGTGTGAATGAGCCCAGTGGAGGAGCCAGTCGCCATGTTAGCTGGCACAGGGGCTTCTGTGAAGCTCTGAGCACATGGGGATGGCGCTGGCTGGCTCGGTAGCTCCTGACCACTTCAGATATGAACCCCATCACAACTACCTTAAACCTACCGTGGGATGTGAGCATGGGTTCAGGTTCCACTGAGGCTGGCCCTGACCTTAACTCTTCAAGTGGATGCAAGGACCCAGTAGTATACCTGGTTAGCTGCAGAGGTGGTGGGGTTTTAGAACCCACACGCTTTGGACAGTTTCCTCTGCTGAATGGGGAAAACACAAAAGCATCAACAGTCTAGGCTCCCGTTTTGTAGCAGAGTTGCCAAAATTGTAATTGGCCGATAAAGCCCACCTGTCTTAGAAGAGCCCTGACATAGCTCCACTGACCCGAAAGGAGACCAGACATTAGAAGCTGCGGGGTTTTTTTATGTGTATTTCACATGCACTGAACTTGCATATCGTTCTCTCAAAGAATCTGCATAACAACCCTGAAGGGAGCAATTATTGTGATCTGCCTTAGATTGGGATGGGGGTGGGGGTCGGAGTCTCTGAAGCATCAGAGGGGAGGAGACACTTGCTCAAAGCCATAGAGCCAGGATTTTAGGCTGGTCTGGCATGCTGCCCCTTTTGAGGGACCAGCCCTGTGATGCTTTCTTGCTGCCTTCAGACTCACTGGCCCCAATCACCGGGAGAACCACCTAGATTGCTCCTCATCACCTTCTGCCCTATTTTACGGAGGATTCAGGGCAGATTCAGATCTGGCCTAGAAAAACATTGCCCAGGCCCCACAGAGAGGTACAAGAATGTGTGTCTAGGGCTGCTCTGTAGAGAAGCAGAGGTGTTCAATGGCAAGTGCTTCGCCTTCCTGTTGGGACTCAGGATGCACTATCTACCCCTTCAAGCAGCACTGGCGTTGGCTGTCCTGTCTTCCCCTCAAGGTGGGTCCCACTCTGACTCTTGTCTCCTTTCAGATCCAAGGCTCCATCGAAAGCTCATTGAGCACTGATTACAATTGGGACCACGTTTTCTCACCGTGGTAGGAGCTTGTCTGATTAGCCCGTTGATAGATAAGGCACACCGATGTACACAGAAGTCAGAGACACCACTGGCCTTTGAGTTAAGTGATCACCGTTCAAGGGCTGTGTCTTGACCTTTCCTAGCTGCCCAATTACAAAACACCTCTGCTCTGGAAAACATCTGGCCAGAGTGTTTCTTGGAAGCAAGGTTGGTGAGATCTGGTCTCCTTTCCTTTGGTCATGGGATCAGGAGAGACCAGTCCCTGGAGAAGGACACCATACTTGGGAAAGTAGAGGGGCAGGGAAGAAGAGGAAGGCTCTCCGGGAGATGGAATGGCACAGTGGCTGCAACCCTGGGGAGGATGGTGCAGGACCGGGTGCTGTTTCTATTTGTGGTATACATAGCGAGGATCCGCAAACTTTTAAAACAGGATGACAGTTTACTGTCCCTCAGACTGTTGGGGGGCCCAGATTATAGTTAAAAACAAAACAAAACTATGAACAAATTCACTGTGGACCTGGGGTGAGTCAGCTGCTAAGCAGGACAGCAGCAGCAGCAAAAACACCCAGCCGGCAGGATAAATGTCCTCGGCGGGCCACATGTGGCCCCCGGGCCACAGTTTGAGGACCCTTGGTATGTAGGGTCTATGAGTTGGAAGGTACCCGGAGACTGCAGCCACAACAGCCTCACACAGATGCGTTCATCACTCTTCACCTCACCTGTGAAACAAGTGCCACGGGATCCCTGATTCCATAGGGGAGTCCATCGATCCAGGGAAGTGACGTTGTGAGTGGGAGCAGCTTCCCAAAGCTAAAGGAGAAACGGAAGTCAAAGATCCTGGGATTTTCCCATGAACTTTTGAGAATGCTTTTCGTGTAAGGACATAACAAGTTCTTTAATATTTCCCAGGTTGCTCTGTCTGTTGCATTGCACATGAGCCCAGGCCCTGGGTGATCACAGACAGGTGGCACCGAGTGGTGGGGAATCCCACAGACCATGGGGCCACACCACCTTGGCAATTTCCCAGCTGGTTATCCTGGAGGAACTTCCTTAACCGCCATTTTCCTCAGTTTCCTTCCCTGTAAAATGAAATCAATCATAGACTCTCCCTCTTAGAGCTTTCTGGGAGGCACCTAGGCCCTTGGAATCCTGCCCAGACCATAGACAAGTCTGAATATGATTGTTGTTATTCTTAATAGATGTGGAGTGTCCCTTGATGGTTGCATTTTCATTGGGGTCCTGTCCCTCACCCCCACACCCCCTTATCCATCTTCCTTCCAAGTGCTGAGCAAGAGGCCCCAATCCTCACTCAGTGAGGCATTACTTAAGCGAGGAGAGAGCGCCTCGTCGCCGTGGCTTTCGATGATGTCAGGAGGGCTCCTTATCAATAATTGAACAGTTTTTCCAGGAACCCAATCTAGCGAGTGCAGGGCCTGGCTGCAGCAGGGCCCGGCTGGCCGGCGTTCCCGGAAGGCTCTGGGCAGAGGGAGGATTGTTATCTTGGGGCTAGGTCTGCGTCTGCTCACAGGGCGGAGGCGGCTGGCTGCTGCAGGGGAGGGCTGCCACTGTCAGCAGGGCCTCACAATCAACCCTACAGTACTTGTCATTTTCCTCCACCTTTGGCCCTCTCCTCACACCTGTCCCGACCACCACACTGACAATCGGTGAGCTCCCCAGTGGCATGCCCAAGCCAGGGACCTGGAGGTGGTCCTCAACGCGCCCTTTGCCTCTTCCTGTGCAGCTGTTTGGGACATTCATTGGCAAGCCCCTGACTTTCCTTCCCATCGTTGCGCTTGCCTGGGTCACAACAGCAGTGCCCCCTTGGCTTCTCCATCCCCTCTCATGTCACCCATTTCCCCAGCAGCTAAGATGAGCTCTCTAAAATGCACATCCAACCACATCACCTCGCTGCCTGTGACCCTCTGATGCTTCTGCAAGGCGTGAGGAAGGAGTCTGCTCCACCTCAAGGTCTTTCTTCAAGACCGCCCTACTCGGGGGGGGGGGGGGCGCATCAGCACCTGCTGTATGGAATGGCACAGATGGGAACCTGCAGAGCCAGGACCTAGGATCTCCAGTAGGCCTCCCTTCTTTTTCCATGCCTTTATCAGGTCTTTATCACTTCTTACTACATGTACCAGCTACCCCACCTCTCCAGTCCCTCTCCCTGCCATGGTTCTGTTCCTCATGGCCAGAATAACTTGTCTTGCAGTGTCTTTGTTTGCAGTTGGCTCCTCCCACTCTTCCACTAGGTGAGCTCCTGATGAATGAAACTCTTGTCTGCCTTCCTCTCAAGACCTCCAATAGCTCCTGGGACCTGACGGCAATAGGATGCGTTTTGAATGAATGAATGGAAGCCTGGAGGTTGTGTGGGGAGCGCCGGCCTCCATCAAGAGTCCATAATTGAGTCCTAGCTCTTTTACCTGCTCGGTAATCACTGGGCCAGTGTTTGTACCTCTTGGAAACTGTTTTTGAGAGTCCAGGACTGGGAGACAAGTCCCAGTCCCCCCAGCCCCGTTTTTCCCTGGCTGGCTGAGCTTGGGCAGTGCCTCCCTTTCCTCACCTATTAGATGGTAAGAGGGTGGGGCCACCTGCCCTAGTCTCTTCCTCCCAGGAGCGTTATCCTGATCCAGGAGGGAGGGCAAACGTGTGAAGAGATCCAAGGATCCATAAATGTAAGTCAGAGTTCAACACACCCTGGGCGTGGTGGGAGGGAGCATGGGGCCTGCCAGATCCTACCCAGAGCTTTGCACTGCGTTTCCTCCACAGGAGCCATAGTCGGAGGTCAAAGACAGCCACCCAGCAACCTGGTTAGGTTCCCCTCCCTGACCAATGCAAAGGAATAAAACTAAACCTCTCAGTGAGTTTCCATGGGGGGTGGGGGGGGTGGGGAGGAAGTTCCCAGAGAGTTTGGAGGTTCCCTGAAGGCTCAACCACATTCCTTCTCCATGTAGTAGGAGTGCCCCTCGTGCAGACTGGGCAGAACCAAGGGGCTAGTGATAGCAGAGAGGTGGCTTTACTGGGTTCCCCACCGCCCTGAGGGACCCTGAAAGACAGTTGAATCTTTGAAGCTGTCACCTTGGCCGTGTTTGAGGGGCACTGTGCGAACATTTGCTGGAGAAGATGATGAAGAGGATCCAGCATGAGGGTAAGATGCTCTGCGGTGCTGCCAGTGCAGGTGGGGAGTATCCCATGACCTGGCCCTGCAGGCGCTTGGTGGCATTTGGGTTTTATGGTGGTGAGCCATTCAGCTATAAAAACGCCCTGACTGCTGGTCTCCAGCAGGAAAAAATTATTTTGTTATGATGACTCTGAAGCTCTCCAGTATGAACCCATTTTTTCACTCCTACAGAAGCCATTTGTTTTATAACCAGACCTTAGAAAGCAGCATTGGTCTGATGCAAAGGCCAGCAAGGGCCAGCAAGGCTGAGCAAATGTGTTCCCACCTGCTTGCTGGGATGTGGACTTTTCTTCTTCTTCTCCCTCTTGAAAAAATAATGTGGGTGAGGCACTTAACACAGTCCCTGGTATCTAGTCAGCACTCTGTCGACATTCACCATCTCCCTCCTTGTGTTTTATTAACTGCAAGCGCATATGAAGGCACTTTGTGGTAAGCAGCCTCTGATCCTTGTTGCCACGAGGCAAGGGAGGAAGGGGAGTTCTAGGAGGCTGAAGCACATTTGAATCCAGTGCTTGAATGGAGGGAATTTGATTCCAGGGGAGGTGACCCCTCTATACTGGGCACCCAGCATTTGCTACGTGATGTCTGCCTGAGCCAGACTCTGAGACAAATCCTCCTGTTGGAAGTAGGGAAGGGATTTCCATGGAACAAGCATCTGCCAAAGACAAAGAACAGCTACCACTGTCTCAACCCTGACTCATGGGAATTGTTGGAGATGTGTCCTGAGCACCTGGTTTACAGCAGGCTCTGGGTGACAGGAAAAGCCCCTGATCCACTTGCAGTATTCTCACATGTGGCCTAAGGTTCCACTTGCCTTTAACTAAGGATGAGAGTAGTCTTGATCTCAGGCAGATTATTTTGGAAAGTACATTGCCTCTACCCTTCTCCAGCCAGTGAAGGGAAGGATAACCTTCCATTGGGGCTTCTCTGAGTGTCTCCTTAAGGGAGAGCTCAATGCTGGGGTGAAACAGTTGGGAGACCCTCACAGTCTTGTCAGCTCTTCTGTATAACATAATGTATGGGTCACAGTCATGGTTCTGTTCCTACCTCTACAGTTTTACCTGTAATGATGAGGAGCGAGTCCAACACCAATGATGATTTGTGACAGTCTGCTTGTCCCTCCCATGTCTGTTGTAAAGTACCATATTCTCAACAATCATCTGACACCATTACGACCTCATGTGAATGGTCTTCCGTCTCTAGTCTCTGGATGACCTATCTTTGTCTTATCTGTGCCCCACTTAAGATGCAATAAATATTTTCCTTAAACTGTATTTCAGATTGGGACCTGTTATGTACCCTAAAACAGAATCTAGGTCCCCTCTCTCACCAGGTTCCCAGATCTTTCCCGTCACCTGTTACTCTTCAGATGGAGACAGAAGGAACTAGGACCAGGTCCCAGAGTTGCCATTACCTCAAGGGGAGCCTAGAAAAAGATCCTTTAAGCATGGAGTATCAGTTTGCCCATCTATAGATGTGTGTGTGTGTGTGTGTGTGTGTGTGTGATTCTCAGAGGATCAGGTCAGGTCTAATACGGCCAACCAGTTGCCATCTCAACCCTCAGTATGTAGAGGAGAATTTTACTTTCCATGGTTTTCAGTGCTGCATTTTCAGACGTAGACCATTAGGCTTGTTTTCTCAGGCACTTGTGAATAGATTTGAATCAATATTCTTTTGGTTAGGAGTCAAGAGCTTTAACTGGTTGTGCCACCATTCTATTGCAAAATGCCTCCTCTCTTTTGAACTATGCAGTGATCTTGGGTGGTAGGATTTGTTTTCTCCCGGTTACTGGACAGAGAAACTAAGACTCTATCCGTGGATGGGCAGGGCAGTAAGTTAACAAAAGAGTCCAGCTAGACTGGGTATGATCCCAGGCCTTTGTGATGCTACAGACTGAATGTTTCCGCTCTCTCAAATCAGTCTCAGGGCCTCATGATTTTGCTAGGAGCTTGCCTGGGAGTGGAAGCTTGAAAATCCCCAGTTCCATTTGTTTCCCACTGTCCATTCCCCACTTCTCAGGCAGCTCTGGGTCAGGCCTCTGACTTCTCTGCCTTAGCTGGTCAGGCCTCTCATCTGTAACCTAACCGGCAATCCTAGCATAACCTAGTCAAAGTAACATATCTGCTGTCAGGGGTGCTTAAATATTTCATGGTGGCCTGGATCGCAGAGGACAGATCACTCTGCTTTGGGGCTAGGAGAGGCAGCTAATGGATCAGCTGCAGGCACCAGATGTCCAGGAGCTGGGGATAGATGGCCTATTGGAAGAGGCCAGCAGATGATGGATAATTCCAGCTGGACTTAGAAAAGAAAGCTGCTTTAGTATTTTCACAACCCTTGTATCAGTGCTTAGACTCTCTGGGTGGTTCAAACAGTGAACACTTCTTAATAAAAGATTGTTGGTTCAAATCTACCAAGTCTCAGGGGGAAAAAGGATCTGATGGTTGACTTCAGAAAAACCAGCCACTGGAAACCTCATGGAGCACAGTTCTACCTTAACCCATGGGAGCACATGGAGTCTCCATGGTAACCGTTGTGAGGGGCCATCAAGTTGATTCTGTGTACAATAAAATGGAACACCGCCAGCTCTTGTTCCATCCTTACAATTATTATTTTGAAACCCATTGTTGCAGTAGTGTGTTACTCTGGGTAGACTAGAGAAACAAATTCATAAATATGCATATGGGCATAAGGGAAAGGTTTATATACAAGAGGAATGGAACATTGATAAGCATCCCAACCCAATCTAGTCCAAGGTGATAAGTCCGATATTGGCCCACATGTCTGATACCAGACTATAAAGTCTCCTTCCAACTTATGAAGCACGTGCAATGACACCAGACAATCAGAGGCCAGTGGGTGCAGAGTCTTGTGTTTTCAGCTGGAGTAGAAGCATCTCAGTGCTGGCAGGAGTCTCTCTGTGGCTTTGCTGGTCCCAGAGGTCTGGTCCCATCAGGGCAAGCCCATGTGACTTCTCCTCCAGTTCCCCCAGTCTCCAGGAATCAGGATCCACTCGCTGACATCTCGTATTGTCAGTAGTTTGTCTCTCAGAGAATCAGTCTAGTCTCTCTTCTCCAATTGGGAAATACCGTGAGACTTCCCAGAATTCTCAGGAGAAAGCTATGCCAACACAGGGCCTCAGTGGCTATCTCCGTAGTAACAGGCTAGACTCCACCCTTACATCCCAATCATGAAACTGGCATCAAGTACATGACCACCACAGTTCAAATCTACCTAATAGTATCTTGGAGGGGGGGGGGAAAGGGTCTGATGATTGACTTCAGAAAAACCAGCCACTGGAAACCTCATGGTCATGAAGTACAGTTCTACCTTAACCCACCATAGGGGCACATGGGGTCTCCATGGCAACCGTTGTTGTGAGGGGCCACCAAGTTGATTCTGACTCATAATGACTCCATGTACAATGAAATGGAACACTGCAGGCTCTTGGTCCAACCTTACAATGATTGTAATTTTTAAACCCATTGTTGCAGCTGTGGTGTCATTTCTTCTTGTAAAGGGTGTTCCTCTGTTTTATTGTCCTTCTACTTTGCCAAGCATCACGTCTTGTTCCAGGGACTGGTGTCTCCTGACACCATGCCCAAAACAAGTGACGCAATCTTGCCATCCTCACTTCTAAGAAGCATTCTAACTGTGCTTTCAAGAAGATTTGTTTGTTCTTTTGGCAGAGCATGGTACTTTCAATATTATTCACTAGTACCATAATTTTAAAATGTCGATTCTTCTCCCATCTTCTTTATTCATGGTTCAATTTCCACATGGATATGAGGCAATGGAAAATACCAAGCCTTGAATGAAGCTCACTTTAGTCCTCAAAGTAATACCCTTGCTTTTCAACACTTTAAACAGGTCTTAGGCAGTGGATTTACCCAAGGTGATACATGGTTTTCTCTCTTGACTGTTGCTTCCATGAACAACTGGTTAGTATTTCAAGTCCTTACCTCACCTTTCTTGAAACACACACACACACACACACACACACACACACACACACACACACAGGCAAGATGGGTAAATGAAGGCTCCCAGATAAAAAAGACTTGTTCTAGATCCCCTTATGAGTAAGGACAGTTCCTGGGCATGTTTACAGTTCCCTAGCTCCTTCTAAAGAGTAACAGGTGGTAGAAAAAAATCTTGAAACTTGGAGGAGAGAGGATCCAGGTTCTCTTTCCACCTTCTTCACATAGAGCCTGTGGTTGGAACATGATTGCCATCTGAGGCTCGGTTTCCCTCATTTGAAGATTCCTTAGGCTCTGCAGTGCCATGGCCAAATTGAATTTCTTGTGCCCAGAGCAGACCAGCTGGGAGGTCACACAGGGGGACAAGAAGGCCACTCTAACCCTGTGACCAGATCTTGATCTGGAGAACTTACTGATTCTGAGCAGAGAAATGAATTGAAAACCCAAGAGCTATTTATTTGTCTTTTTTAAAAAAAGAGTTTATCTGCAAAGAGAGAATGCTGGTCATGAGAGAAATGCTGGGGAGGTTAAGTGACTGTGAAGTCAGGTGCTACCCAGGAACTTGAAAAGGAGGATGCTGAAAGGCAATGTACAGCAAGGTGGGAAGGACGTGGGTTTGAAATGCAAGATCCCCTGCTTCTTATTCACTCAGAAATGATTTATTAAGTGCCCACTCTAGCTGTCACCATCGATGTCTCAGGTTGTCTTACACAGCTGGGTGTCTTGTATGCTACTGTGAGGCTGGAAGCACTGGGTCATTTGCATATCCTGTGCCTGCAGGATCACGTATGGTGCACAGGTTTCAGTGGAGCTTCCTGACCAAGAACGGCCCAGGTATCTCCCTCTGAAAGTTAGCCCGTGAAAATCCTACAGCTCACACCAGAATATTGTCTAGGAGAGTGCTGGCAGATGAGTCCCTGGGTGGAAAGGTCCTCCAAAGACACAGTGGCCAAGACCATGGACTAGAGCAGACCAGAGCCTGAGAAGTAGTCCAAGACTGGACGGTGCTTTGTTCTGTTGCACACAGGGCCACGACATGTCAGAGATGGCAATTAGCAATAACCAGATGCCTGACCTAGGGCTAGACCTGATGATGAAGGTAAACAAGACAGACACATCCTTGCCTGACTTCTCAGAGCCTTTATTCTAATGTGGCAGAGGAGGGAACTGTCCCAGAATAAGAGATGCTTCGTGAGGATGCGAACCTGGGTATGGTAGAATATCAGTGGGAGGTCCCTGCAATAGGAGGAAATCCCTCCCTCAGCCCAGGATGCTCTTCTCATGGTCCAATAGGAAATGTGGGACGATCTCTGAGAAGGGTGGCCTGGAGCTGAGAGCAGAAGGAGGAGGGTGCTCCTACCTTAGGCAGAGAGTTAGGGAGAGAAACAGCTTAGGAAAGGCCCTGAGGGCTTGCATGAATTGGGCCATCAGCTGAAAGTCATCGAATTCACCTCAAATTCCAGGTGACTGGAACGATATGTATGACCTCACTGACCTGAGAGGGCTGTCGTGGAAGTGTGGCCAATGACAGGACACAGAGTTGGTCAGCCACATTGGCAGAGCCCAGGTTCACTGCTCTGCCAAGTCCAGGGCCACAGGCTGGATCCTCTCTCCCACCCCAGGCTGGATCCCCTCTTCCACTCCATGGGCACCCCTGCCCTCCAACCCAAAATGGTCCTCTCATGGTCCTCGGGTGTCTGTTCCAAGCTCTTCCAACCTATAAATTTCAAAGGGAAAGGCGACATCTTGATGTCTTTTGCACAAGAAGAAGCACTTCCCAGGAGCCCTGGAGCATCCATGTGTGTGGAACAGACTCCTGCTTCTGGTCACCTGACATGCTACTGAAGGAAAGGCTACCTGGTCTGTACAGGCTTCGTGAGGGTTGGCACAGTCGAACCTGTCGTTTCATCCCACGGAGTCTTTCCTCCATTGTCACTGGGTTTTCATGTTATCAAACCTGATGTCCTCTTCAAGAGATTGGTCTTTCCTGAGGACGTGTAGAAAGAAGCAGGCAGAAGGCTCACCTTCCTTGTTCCTCAGGAGCCTTTTCATGGCTCTTCTTCTCTAAGACAGACTTCGTTTCTTCTTCCAGCAGTCCACGGATTATTCAACATCCTGTATCCACAAAACAGTTCTACACGCAATTGGGGCTCATGCCCTTTCCTTCTTATCCCTCTACTAGTGGGGAAAAGAGTGGAAAGAAGTTCCCTTCAGAGAAAAACAGAAGAGGGCTGTGCTCGCCTCACTCCCCTTCACAACTCACCTCCCCTGCTGAAGCTCCATCTCTCAAGTCCTCCAGTCAAGAGTCCCTACAAGTGGGGATGACTTTAGACCATGCAGGGCTGGGGCTGACTCAGCTCCTTCCAATCTGCTGCTTGCCACCCAACGCACTCGCTATTTCAGTCCCAATCACTAAGTACTTCCATTTAAACCTCTGGAGGCTATGAGGTACCAAATGTTTTGAATTAATTGGCTTCTATTTTCCTTCCTGTACATGTGCTTTGGCGCCTTTTTAGGGCAAGATTGACTAGAGGAGTCCTTCCTGAATTCCGGCCGCCCTGATTCAACTTGGAGTTAATTATCTCTACTAGGCAGTACAATTTCCTCTGCGCCTTTCAAGACGTCGAGCTGAGGCATCATTTATCTACCTCTGTCATTTGAGGGTGTTCTTTATTTTTTAAGGAAAATAAAATTATTATATCTGTGCCTTATTAAGAAACTTGTTCAGCCCAGCAGTTGTTGGTTCCCTCGATCTTTGTTGAGACGCTGCCTCCGTGCTGAGCTGCGTGCTTGCTGTTGCTGGCAGATCTTAGGCTGGATTCCTGCTCGTGGCGATGCTGAGTGTGCAGTCGGACCGCTCCACCGGGGTTTTCAAGGCTGTGTCCATTTGGAAGCAGGATGCCAGGCCTCCTTTCATTCACTCCAAACTCAAGTCCATCAAGTCAATTCTGCCTGAATTAGGGCTGGGTAGAACAGCCCCCTATGGATTTCCGGCCTGTAGTAGAATGCCTCATCTTTCTCCCCAGGAGCGGCTTGTGGTTTCAAACTAGTTGCCCTTGAGGTTAGCAGCCCAGCTCGTAACCACTACACTGCCAGTGCATCCTTGAGGTGCCTCTGGGTGGCTTAAAACTGCCAACATTTGGGGTTAGTAGTCAAGGATTTAAGTATCTGCACCACCCAGGGACTGTTACATCATTGCCAAGTTAAATTCTCACGTCTGTTTATTTTTTTTTGGGGGGGGGGGGGCATCACTGTCCTCTCCTGGTGGGAGTAGGAGGCCCAGCCTTTGCTCCTGTGGAGCCGCTGCTGGAATTGAACCACCATCCCCATGGGTCGCAGTCCTGCACACAACCACTACGCCACTGTGGCTCAGCCCCACGTCTGTTTATTGAGTCAGCATTTGTAGTCCCCTTACGGCAGAGGAAGAAACTAAGTTAAGCATGGAAAATAACCTGCTGCTTTGGTTGGTTTCCATTTGCTGCTCCAGATTCTCCTTCTCTTGGCCTGCCTGTGCCCTGGACTCCTTGCCCTCCAAGCTACCTGGTGGTTCAGCCAATGAGAGGCAGCAGGAAAACAGGTTGGTGTGTTTCTTCCCCATCTCACCCTGCTTGGTTCCTCTAGGAATGTAATTTCTGCTGGACCCCCAACCAAACTGTTTTCATTACTCAGTCTCCAGCCCATAGCAATGGGATCATGTTCTCTCTGTTGTTTGTCTGGGCATGCATCACCATTTCTGGTTTCATCTTGAAGCTCCACAGCCTACATCTCTCTGTATGATCCCTACCTTCAGCTGTCTTCTCCAGAACCGTCTAGAGTGAACGGTGTTTCCGCAAAGGCCATTCAACCTGACCAAAGCACGTGGCACCTGCATAGCTGA
Organism: Nesogale talazaci; assembly: GCA_004026705.1. Lineage (NCBI taxonomy): Eukaryota > Metazoa > Chordata > Mammalia > Afrosoricida > Tenrecidae > Nesogale > Nesogale talazaci. The sequence continues at coordinate 9,841 of PVJH01013499.1, read as the reverse complement.
TAACAAAGTGGTGGCTGTGCAATTCCATGGAAAGTCTGTGCCACATGTCCTCTTGAGCAAAGATGTCTCTTTGAGGACTAAAGTGTGCCTGAGTGGAGCCATGGTGTTTCCAATCACATCATCTGCATGTGGAAGCTGGACAATGAATAAGGAAGACGGAAAGAGAATGGATGCATTTGAATTACAGTGCTGACCAGTAATGAAGGTGCCTCAGGCTGCCAAAAGAACAAGCAAATCTGTCTTGGAAGAATCACAGCCAGAATGCTCCTTAGACTCAAGGATAAGACCTTGCCTCACATGTTTTGGACACGTTATTAGGAAAGACCAGTCCCTGGAAAGAAGACATTGTGCTTGATAGAGGATTATTGAAAAGGAAGATCCCCATGGAAACAGACTGACACATTGGCTGCAGAAAAGTACTTTCAAACGTAGCAATTGTACAAGTGGCACAGGATCCGGCAGTGATTAAGTCTGGAGTGCAGAGGATTGCCACGAGTTGAAGCAGACTACATACTTAACAACCACAATAGCACATCCTGTCTACAGGCTATATCATTCTGCGATTTTGAAGTGATTTTATGTGGGAGAAATGAATTTTTTAAAACATTGAATAAACAAAGCGAAACATTCTTGCCTTCTTGGAAAGAACACTAATTTTAATTCCCAACCAAAGCATTTCATGTTCAGCTATCACCGCTAAGTCAGTGGAAGTGTCTCTTGCTATGATACTGAGCAGATCTCAGTGAAGCTTCTAGGCTAAAATGAACTAGGAAGACAGACTTGGCACTCTGCTTCCAAAAAATGAATCCATGAGAACCCAATTGATTTCTTCAATCTGGTCTGCAACCAATGCTGTGCATGGCTAAGGACTGGTATACATGTGTGCATGGGCATGGCCAGTGTTGGGACTCACTTGAAGGCAGCTTACACCAACTCCACATATATCTAGTGATGGAAATTCCTTTCCCTACAGTTCTGGAGACTAGAGTCCAAACTCAAGATGCTGCCAGGGCCATGTTACCGGAACAGGTAGGGACGTCCCTTCATGCCTTCCTCACAACTTCTGGGGATTGCCATCCAGCCTCAGCTCTCCTAGACTGGCACTTCTTTCTCTCTCACCTCTGACGCCACATGCACCTGCCTTTCTTCTTTGTAAGAGAACATATACATATATGATAAGAAAAATGAAGCTGGTGTTAGCTTAAGCTGCCCCTATACGTTTCATAAGACACTTGCAAGAACTCAAGCCTTGTAGAATCCTATGAGAGCTCAGGTGGTCGGCTTCCAAAGCCCTGTTCAAATTCATCCAGTGGAAATGATTCTCCTGGCTCTTTTGGAGTGACTCTTGTTTGTCAACTTGTAGTTTCAAAGATGACTCCGGGGAATGATCCTAAAGACCGAGGGTCGATTTGGTGAGTGACTTGGGATCTATTTAGATACCACTTCAGTAAAAAAGATTTCTTTCAGAAAGCAAGAGAACTAGGAGCGATCAGGGGCATTCAAGGACAGAGTACTTTATTTAGTGGCCATATGTGAAATGTTGTTTGCAGAGCAAAATGATGTTCACATGCATTTGTTTGCATCAATTAATGCTCCAATTTTGAATGAGACTTCATCTTACATACTTTGAACAAGACTTCATCCTCTATACTTTGGCTGTGTTGTCAGGAGAGACCAGTCCCTGGAGGAGGACACAGGACTTGGTAAAGCAGAGGTGAAAGGGAGAAAGATGCTCAATGAGATACATGGACAGAGTGGCTGCAACAATAGGCTTGAGCAGAGGAAGGTAACAACTGTAAGGACGCAGCAGGATGGGACTGTAGTCTGTTCCCTTGTGCATGGGATTGCTGGGCTTGGAACCAACTCCACAACTTGATGGCACTTAACAATGACAACAATTTTGAATGATGAGTATGATGTTGTTGGAGACGCTGAGAACTGAATGATTAAATGGTGTCACTTTCATAGAACTAACAGGGCTTACTCATGCATCCTATTTGCTTGTGTGTATGCGTGTGTGTGTGTGAGCACACTAGGCATGTGTGCTGGGGTGAGGGAATGATGGTGAGGTTTACCTCTTTGGTTGTTATTCTGAGTAGTATTTATTGGTCTAAACCAATATGCAAGAGTTGGAGACTGCCAGGATGTTGTCATGGTAAATGTGTTAGTGTGGGTAGACTAGAGAAACAAATCCATTGACACATATGTGTATAAGAGAGGGTTTTATATAAAACCTTATACATTAAGAAAGCATCTCAACCTGGTCTAGACTAAGCCCATAAGTCTGATATTAGACCATATGTCCAATGCCAAACCAGACTCATGAAACACATGCAATGATGCCGAATTTAGGATGATCATAGGCCAGTGGGTTGAAAGTCTTTGGACCAGGGGCATTGCAAGCATATCAGTGCTATCAGGGGTCTCCACATGGCTTCTCCAGCTTCCAGGGCTGCATCAGGGTAAGCCCAAGTGACTTCTCTTCAGGGATGTCTCACAGGGAGTCAGGAGAGAGAGAGAGAGAGAGAGAGAGAGAGAGAGAGAGAGAGAGAGAGAGAGAGAGAGAATATCTCCCACCTCCAAGGAGGAAAATACAGGGGTTCCCAGAATTCTCAGAAGGACATGTCCACAGAGAAGCTTCATTGAGTATATCTTTTTTTGTTTGTTTGTTTTTGTTTTTGTGGGCATCACTGCCTCTGGTGGTGGTGGGCGCATTGGGTATATCTTGATTGACCAGCTAGACTTCACTCCTTCACTTATAATCCTCACAAGTTGACACCTGTGAGATATCTACCACAGTGAGGTATAGGCAAATCAGCCCCAACTCATAATGACCTTGTGTAAAACAGAGCAGACCACTGCCCAGTCCTGTGCCGTCCTCACAAGTGTGATGTTTGACCTCATGATGGCAGCCATTGTGTCAATTCTGCTCATCCAGACTTCTTCTTCTTTGAGGACCCACTACTTTACCAAGCATAATGTCTTTTTTCAGGGACAGATCTTCCTTGATAACATATCCAAACCACATGACATGAAGCCTTTCCATTCTCACTTCTGATTGTTACTTTTAATGTAGATGGTATTTGTTCACCTGGCTCTTCCTGGTATATGCTGCATTTTTGGGACCATAAGACTCATCCAGTATTTTTGTTTTGTTTGGTTTGGTTTCACTTTAGATATATTTATTTATTTAAAAATCATTTTATTGGGGGGCTCATGCAACTGTTATCACAATCAATACATACATTAATTGTATGCAGACCACATTTGTACATTTGCTGCCATCATCATTCTCAAAATATCCTCCCTCTACTTAGGCCCCTGGTATCAGCTCCCCATATTTCTCCTCCCTCCCCAATTCCCCTTCCTGGTGAACCCTTAATAATTTATAAATTATCACTATTTTTTCATATCATACACTGCCTGATGTGTCCCCTGACCCACTTCCCTGTTGTTCGTACCCCAGAGAGGAGGTTATATGTAGATCCCTGCAATTGGTTCCCCCTTTCTACTCCCCCTTCCCTCCACCTCCCAGTATCCCCACTCTCACCACTGGTCCTGAAGGGATCATCTGTCCTGAATTCCCCATGTTTCCCACTCCAGTGTGCATTCCTGGTCTGGCTGGAATTGTAAGGTAGAATTGGGATCATGAAAGTAGGTGAAAGGAAACATTTAAGAACTAGAGGAAAGTTGCATATTTCATTGTTGCTACACTGTACCTTGACTGGCTCATCTCCTCCCTGAGACCCCTCTATAAGGGGATGTTGCTTCACTTATTGATGGACATTGGGTTCCCAATCTGTGCTCCCCTAATTTATAATGATATAATTTTTAGCTCTTTGATGTCTTATACCTGATTCCTTTGACACCTCGTGGTCATACACAGGCTGTTGTGCTTTGTCCATGTGGGTTTTGTTGCTTCTGAGCTAGATGGTCATTTGTTTACTTTCAAGCCTTTAAGAATCTAGACGCTATATCTTTTGATAGCTGGGTACCATCATCTTACTTGCCCATGCACACATTCGTTGTCAGCAATCATATCAGGAAGGTGGACATGCAATATTATGATTTTTAGTACTTTGAAGCCTGATAAATGATCCCTTTGATACCTCGTGGTCATACAGACTGGTGTGTTTCTTCCGTGTGGGCTTTGTTGCTTGTGAGTTAGATGGCCGCTTATTTACTTTCAAGCCTTTAAGACCCCAGATGCTATATCTTTTGATAGCCGGGCACCATCAGCTTTCTTCACCACTTTTGCTTATGCACACATTTGTCTTCAGTGATCAAATCAGGAAGGTGAGCATTGTGGAATGCCAATTTAATAGAACAAAATGTTCTTGTATTGAGGAAGTACTTGAGTAGAGGTCTAATGCCCATCTGCTGTCTTAATATGAACCCTGTAAGTATATGCACATAGATCTATTTCTCCATCTTACATAAATATATTCATTTATGTTTATGCCTGCATTCAGACCTCTGTAGATGCCCTTTGCCTCCTAGTTCCTTCCTCTATTTCCTTCTACTTTCCTCTTATTCCACTATCATGCACATCCTCCATTTGAATTTCAGTAATTTCTCTCTGTTATATTACTCCTGATCAATCCCTCTCAGGTCTCTCACAACCACCCTGTCACTGATTTTGAATCACTTGTTGTTCCCTTATCCCTGGCTTGGTCAACACCACCTTCTTTCCCCCACCTCCCTATCTCCCATGTCCCCCAGGAACCATCATCCTCATTGTTTTCTTCTCCAGACTGTTCATCCAGCCTATCTTATCTAGATATACCTGCAGAGATAACAATATGTACCAAAAAAATCAAGGCAAGATGAAGTGACCAAAGAAAATAAAACAATCATAACAACGACAAAACACATGTAAATAAGTTAATAGATGTAAGTAAAAAGAATTTTTAAAATAACAAAATAAAAGCATGCAAAGAGTTCACTATCTATTGACCTCTAGGAGTGTCCCCCAGTTGAGTCCAATGGGGTGCCACACCCTGGCCCCAAAGTATATCCTTGGCAGTCCCTTGGGAACTCCATGCTCTGCTGCACACCCTTAGCGTTTTGCCATGGTTTGGTGGGGTCAGACAGGGTACAATCCTGACCCTACCACCCCATTATTGTATCCATAGGGCCTTGGGTCAATGAGGGATGCCATGTTTCATAGGGGGGCTGGTTATATGGTCCTCTCTGTGTATTGGCTGTTCTGAATGGGGATATCATCCTCAAGGCTTGGTAGGCCAGGATGCACTCCACTCTCTCTTCCTCTCCCTTCATCTGTTCTCGTGTGCTCTGATCAGGCATGCCCCACACCCCAAGCTGCAGCTTCAGTGCTGTCCTTCAAAGCAAACTCCCCTGGGGAGAGAAGTGGCTGTCCATGTAGTTGAGATTGGGGTTGGACCCTGAAACCCTCCACTGGCTCCCAGTGCTTGCCATGATGCTGCATTAAGTTTGGCCCCTCTTTCCCCATGGAGATATAAAAAATATGGTCTCCTTGGGGATGCACCCAGTTTTTAGAGCAGGAAAACAAACAAGCAAAAAATATTCTGAACCAAATAGTACTAGAATACTAAAATATTTATTAAAATAAAGCAAAATATTTAACAGTGTAAACTCAATAGCGGTATTAAAAACCATCATCACTTCCATTAAGAAATGAGGGGAGGTGTGCGCTGTGCCGATCATGTGAACTGACAATGGGACTCCAGGAGGCAGGACTTTGCCCAAACACACAGCAATCCACAGCATGCAAACAGCAGCGAACAGTAGGCAGGTGCATGGAATCATAAGCAAATGCTGCAGGTACCACACCTTAGGACTATAAGACATGCTTTAATTTTCCCCCACTTTTGGGTGGGGAAAGATGTGTCTTATGGTCTGACAAATATGGTACTTCTGAAAATCAGCTAAAGTAAACCTTATGGATTGCAATAGCACATTGTCTGACTGCCTTGCTTTGGCCATGCTGTCAGGAGGGATCAACCGCTGGTGAAGGGTTAGTATGTTTAATTTGCCAGTGTGGATATGAGGGTCCCTTGATGAGACGGATGGCACGATACTTACAAGGATGGACTGGAATAGGCTGGTTTTTATGAGGATGTCACAGAACCAGACAGCATTTCCTTCTGTTGTCCCTGAGGGGGCTCTCCATGAACCAGAGCTGACGCAATAGCAGACACCTGAGTGGCAGAGACACTATCGTCTCCTATCTGATCGAATCCTATACCACGGAAAGAGGCTATGTGCTTTAGGGACGCATAGGTCATTCCACATTTTTGACCTCTTCTTCCAGGAAGAGATAGAGTCTGTGTTAGGCCAGGTAGACTAGAGAAGCAAATTCATGAACATGCATATGGATATAAGGGAGAGGCTTATATGCAAGAGGAATGGGACATTGAGAAAGTATTCCAACCCAGTGCAGTTCAAGGACTTAAGTCGGATATTAGCCCATCTATCCAGTACCAGTTCATAAAATCTTCTGACTCATGCAGCATGTGCAATGACACCAGGATCACCACAGATCAGTGGATGCAGAGTCTTGTGCATCCAGCAGCAGTAGAAGCATTCCAGCTCTGGTAGGGTCTCCTCATTTCCAAGGCTCAGAGTCCATCAGCAGTATCCATTGGTGGTAGAAACATCTCAGCATTGGCAGGGGTCTCTCTTTGGCTTTCCTGGCTTCTGAGGTCTGGTTCCATCAGGGCAAACCCTTGTGACTTCACCTCTGGCTCCTCTCGTTCCTAGGACTCTGGGTCTATGCTGCCATCTTGTCTTGTCAGTCGAATGTCCCAAGGGACTGAGTTTTGTGTCTTGTCAGTGTCTCTAAGCGACTGAGTCAAGTCTCTCTCCTCCAATTGGGAAATCCACGAGATTTCTCAAAATTCTCAGGAGAAAGCCATGCCCACACTGAGGCCTCATTGGTTATCTCCAGGTTGACAGACTAGACTCCACCCCTACACTCTCAACGCTGAAATTGACACAGATAGGTGACTGCTGCAGGGTCTTTATTCTCTTCACTCTGAACCTAGACTATCTTGTGACCTGCTTTGATTAGTAGAAGACAGCAGAACTGATGCTGTGCATCTTCTGAAGTTGGACTTGTGGAGATGGTCAGTTCCGTTTTCACACATCTTGAATACTGGGTTGGAGTTCAGCTACCATATAATAAGATGTTCGTGGTATATGCGGAAAAGCTGAGAGACTCAGGTTGACGACCCACGTAGACTTCCCAGCTGACAGCCAGGATCACCGGGATCCAGTGAGCCATTTTAAATGTTCTGGCCTGCGCAAACCCCAGATCACTGCTGACTCTGCCGATACTTCATGGAGTATAAACATGTCCAACATAACCCAGTCAATCCCACAGAGTTGTGAGAGATAACATGTGGTATTATGTCTCACCCTCTAAGTTTTGGGATGATTTATTACACAACAACAGAAAATGGAATTATTGGCATGTCTTTTCTCATATAATAGCTTACAAACAAATGTCTGGACTTTCCCTCTACCGCCCTATATCTTTTCTACGCGTTTATAATTTAACTTTTTAATACATATATTTTAAACCTTTTAGCTGTCTTTAAAAATAATTTTCTTCTTAGATTCTTAGGCCAGATTTCTCACAGCAGCAGGAATCCTGACTGAGGAGCCACTAGAAGCCCTTTGCTAATAAGTATTGAAAGGGCGTCTGCATTGCATAAGATTTAGCCCTCTCCAAGGTTGTGATGTGGAGAACAACGAGGAGAGGAAGTAACTAGAGGTGGGGGAACGGTTGTTTAGAAGGGCAGTGAAGGGGGTGATGATGATGTCATTCTTGGTAATGCCAGGGAAGTGGAGGACCGTGAGCAGATCGGAGAGACATTGAATACATAGAAACTGTAAGTCTCAGCGATGCAGAGGTTAAACAATTGATAGGCTTTAAGCACAAAGCCCAAATTCCTAACTGGGACAGCTTAAAAAATGGCAGTGACTCTTCTCCTGGAGAAGATGGGCGAATACAAGTTCTTTATTTCCTTAGTGAGCCTGACACAGAGCAGTCACTGGGTTCAAACCGGCTCTCCAGACTCTAAGGTCTGCACCCGCCCACTCCTGTCAACCATCTTAGATCTGCAGGCTGTGTGATTCTTCCAACAAGTACATCTGAACCTGTCATCTATCTCCTTAAGACCCTCTACGGGATCACATTCTTCTACAACAGCACTTCTCAACCTGTGGGTCACGAACCAATGGTTGCCCAGTCCATAGCAGTAGCAAAATAACAGTTATGAAGTATCAACAAAAATAGTTTTATGGTTGGTGGGGAGAGGGGGTCACCACAACATGAGGTACTGTATTAAAGGATCTTGGCATTATGAAGGTTGAGAACCACTATTCTAGAATAAGTTTAAAATTCCCAGTGATTTGCTTCTGGCTCCTGCAGCCTCCTGGCTCCCCATCCTAATAGTCTTTTGTGAGTTCCCACAGTCCTTCAGGCGCAGCCTACATCCGATTGCTGTGCAGCTCCAAACCTTTGGTGCCACTGCCCCTTTGGCCTGGATTGCCCTTTATCTCTTCACAGTTGGCTGATTCTTGTTTCAAGATTCAATCATCACCTCCTCCAGAAGGCTGGTGTCTCAGGGTAGTTACTTATTCTCTACAATCCCAGAATACTCTGTTTACCTCCACCACAGCCCTTATCACATTCCATTGTAATGGCCTGTTTATGTGTCTGGCTCTCCCACCGGACTGAGAATTCCCTGCGTAATTCTGTCCTCCGAGCTGGCGCAGGGCTGGGCTAGGGCTTTTCCCAGGCATTACCTCATTTCTTAGCTATATTATTATCATCACCACTTTTATTATTGCTGTTGCTTTGCCTTTTATAACCAAGTCCTCCTGGGGCAACAGTGTTCAAATGAATTTATAAATGTATTAAGGGGAGATGGGGGAGGGGAGAGCGGAGAAGATCTACAACCTTTCAGATTTGAAAAACAAGGTAAGAAGTGGGTCCAAGTTTATACACAATCTCCTCTGGTGGTGGCTTAAGTATGAGGACAATTAATCCCCAGGGAGGATTTTACAAGTGAAACAAGTCCCAGACGACACCTGGAGAGTCCGAGGATAAAATTGCACAGGAAATTTAGGGACAGCACTCTCTCAGGAATGAGGTTCTAGGAGGCGAAACATCCCAGCATGTTCTGGTCTCCTCGTTTCCAGACCCTGTGCATAAGCTACTTACGGGCTGAGAGGCGCAGCCAGACTCCCAGAGCAGTGTGCCCCAGGACACCCTCCTGGGCCCAGGTCCCAAAGCAATGACTGCCTAGCAGTCCTGTGGAGTCATAGCACAGTTGGTCCCGTGGGAAAACTCAGATTCCTTCTGGAAGCTTCCAGTGCTCCTGCCCTTCCTGGAGGTCTCTTGGTTGCAGGCGTGGGGGTGACTGAGACAGAGGGAGTAGCTGTCATAGTCCCACCGTCATTCTTGTTGTCATTGGACAAGTGGGGGCAGCTCCAAGACAGAGCATGATCAAAGGCACCAAGGACCAAGCAAGTGGTACAGGTAGATCACGTGTGAGGGAGACCGAGGAAAAGCAGTTTCCCCGGACTTCGTCTACTTCCAAAAGCTACTCAATGAAAACCCTAGGGATCCTGATGGTTTGATCAGCAACTGATGTGTCATTGTGAATGCGTTCATCATAAGTGGGGACCCACAACAATGACAGGAGCTAACACCACAGAAACTCTTCACTCAAAGAGAAGAGCCCCGCTCAGCTCACTCAGCTGCCCCTGAGTCACACACCAGGGAATGTCAGTCCACAGAGGCTGCATCTTCTTCTTCTTTTCAAGTAGACTAAAAAATGGGGAACTT
>PVJH01013498.1:0-60239 GCA_004026705.1 Nesogale talazaci | reverse complement strand
CAATCTGTATTGCTTTATAGTTAACTTTCTCTTTTTATTTTATATATCTTAAGTGAGTTGCACCGAGCAATCTGTATTGCCTTATAGTTAACTTGTTATCTTTTTATCTTATATATCTTTCTCAGTATATAAACATATAAAAAGGCATTACTAGTGTCCTGAATTTTATTTCTCTAGAAGAACCCTGTCTGACACAGTACCTTAAAGAAATCTGGAACAAATTAAAGCAACTGAGCTAGGTCTAAGGCTGAAATGCCCCAGTGTGAGAAGAAGCAGATGCCTTCTATCCCAAGTATATGGATATGGAAGTCATTAGGCTAGGACCAAAATTCTTGCCTTGAAGGTATCCACCAAGTGGCAACTCAAGACTACTACATATGTGTTGTTTCCATATTTCTTTTGCCTTTTTGTGACATTGTGTTAATTCGGGTAGACTAGAGAAACAAATTCATAAACATGCATGTGTATATAAGGGAAAGATTTATATACAAGAGGAATGGAACCTTGAGAAAGCATCCCACCCCAATCAAGCCCAAGGTCATAAGTATATTAGCCTTTATGTATGATACAATTCCATAAGTACTCTTCAGACGCATGAAGTACATGTAATGATGCCAGGACAATCACAGGCCAGTGGATGCAGAGTCTTGTGTTTCCAGTGGTGATGGAAGCATCTCAGCACTGACAGGGGCCTCTCTGGGGCTTCTCAAACATCTCAGCACTGGCAGGGGTCTCCACATGGCTTCTCCAGCCCCAGAGGTCTGGTTCCATCAGGGCAACCCATGTGACTTTTCCTCCGAGATATCTTGCAGGGAGTCAACATTGTATTTTATCAGTAGAGTGTCTCCAAGGGACTGAGTAGTGAGTCTCTGAGATTTCCCAGAATTCTCAGGAGAAAGCCATGCCCACATAGAAGTTTCATTGGCTATCTCCAGATTGACAGGCTAGACTCCACCCCTGCACTCCCAATCCTGAAACTGACATAAGAGTACATGACTGCCACAGACATATATAGCCCAGTTCTGCTTTGTGAATGAGTATTATTAAAAGCTTCACCTTATCTCCAACCAGCATTGGTAAGGCAAAGATAGATTAATTATCTAAGTTGTTAATCTAAACAAATCAGCAATGCATGTATTTTTGTCTGAAATCTGCCCTATAGTGCAGTGAGCAAACAACATCATAGGCAGGGGAACAACTAGGAAATTAAAATCAGCAACAAGAAGCACATCGAGATCTTGAGGGGGGGGGGGTTGGAGCAACAGCAATTTATCTGTGAACAATTGCAAGGAGACAGGAGGAAGGTAAAAGAAAACAGAGGAAAGATCTCAGAAGCAAAGCTATGGCTAGAGCTCTAAGGATATGGTGAGGACATACGTAAATACATTAATTTGCAAAAATAGGGATATTGACTTAGGTACATGTATTTATATGGCAATACACTGGGTAGTGGACAGACTTCAGGCCTCTGCTTATGCTCTCCCCGAATGCAAGAACACTTTGTTTTAACAACCTAACATTCTGTGATGCTCATCCTCCCAGCACAATCACTGAAGACAAAATGGATGCATAAGCAAATATGATGAAAAAAAAAGAGGATAGTGCCCAGCTTTCAAAATACAACATCTGGGGTCTTAAAGGCTTAAAATTAAGCAAGTGGCCACCTAGCAGAAAAGCAACAAGTCCACATAGAAAATGCACAACAGCCTGTGCAATCATGAGGTGTAGATGCACAAGATAAAAAGAATCAAAAGACTCAAAACAAACAAGCAATATATATATATATATATATATATATATATGAATGGGAGGAGGGTGTTAGAATAGAGACTCAAAACCCATCTGTAAGCAATGGGACAGCTCCTCAAAGAAGAGTCACAGGGAAGGGATGAGTCAGCCAGGGTGCAGTAAAACACCAATGAAGCAAACAATATTCCTCTGGTTCCTTTAAGCGTCCTCACTCCCCCACTACCATGTGATCCCAATCCTGTCTTTCACTTCGGGCTTGACTGGAACATAGACACAGATACAGATAGGAGACAAGAACTCACGACACATGAAATCCTGGAACAGGAATGGGAGTAATGATACCAGAAGAGTAGGGGGAAAGTAGGGAGGAAGAGGGAACTGATTGCAATGATCAACACATAACCACACACACCCCTCTAGGGGGGCAAACAACAAAAAATTGTGAAGGAAGGGAGACAGCAATCGGTGTAAGGTATGAAAATAATAATTCATAATTTATCAAGGTGCCATGAGGGTGGGGGTGGAAAAAAAGAAGAGCTGATACCAAGGGCTCAATGTCTACAAAATAATGTTGGAACATATGTACAAATATGCTTGATACAATTGATGTATGGATTGTTATAAGAATTGTAATACTTCCCAATAAAATGATCTTTTAATAAAAATTAAAACTGCCTTATATATACTTTCTTTTTCTCAAGAGTGTTTTAAATTCTATGCTATTGACTAAATTAATGTTAATATAAAAGAACTACCATATGCCCCATGGCAATAATTTATAATATCCTTCAACAAAGTAATAATGTTGCCTTTACTGTGAACCAGGAATAAAGTTATCTTATTGTTAGATGCCATTAAGTTGGTTCTGACCTATATGGCATAGAATTTAAAATACAAAAAAAATCTTTTTAATTATTTAAATGTGTTGACTTAAAAATAATAATAATAATAATAATAATAATAATAATAATAATAATAAAGGCTAAATTAATTCCTAAAGAGGTCAAGGAATTTTGAGTTCTTGGGAAGGAGAAAGAAATGAAAGAAGGAAGGGGAGAATAAAGAGGGAGGAAAAGGAAGACTGGAAGAAGGTGATGACTTGCTGGAACTATGTTTCCAGATTTAGTTTTTACACTTTTACATTTATACACTTTTCTTCTGGATTCTTAAATAGATGCTTTCTCCTTTATTGTTCAAAATATAGCACATGCTGCACATTATTTATACTTTGCTTTTTTGTTTACTTTTTAACATAATTCATGTACCACTTATAATTCAATGGTTTAAATATATTAAAAGGAGTTCCGCATTCAATTTTAGAAGTTTGTTTTCATTCTTATCCCCATTTTTATTACCTCCCCAGTATCCCCAAACTTCTCCTGCTAAAATCCTAAAACATTAGTCATCTAATTACTGTCGCTATAGAGTGATGTATCCTGGATTTTATCTAAAGAAAATAACTTGAATACACTGTTGGTGGACTTGTAAATACACATAACCACTATGGAAAATGATATAGTAATACTTAAAGCAACTGGGAATTGAAATCCCATATAATCCAGCAATACCACTATGAGGCATATACTCCAAAGAAATTAGAGAACCAGCCTGAGTGGATGTACACTCTCCCATGTGGGTAGCAGCACACCTCACAATAGCAAAAATAAAAGATAGAAGCAGCCTAGATGCCCAACAGTGGGAAAAATGAAGAAAGAAACTTTGGTACTTACACACAAAGGAATATTATACATTCCTAAGAAACAGTGATGGAACCATGAAACGTTGCATGGTATGGAATGATCATTAAGCTGAGTGGAGTTAGCCAATCAGAAAAGGATAAATATTTTTTAAAAAGGATAAATATTGTATAAGTCCACTACTATAAGAAGATACACCAATTGAACAAATTTTAGAGACCGATTTTCAAGCAAAGGAGTAGAATATCTGTCTAGTGGCCATAAACCATACATTATCTCCCTTATGTGTACTTCATAAGAACTACCTCAAGAGAGTAGACTTCACATTGGCTAGGGTCACTCCTTCAAGAAGGAGGGAAGGAGGGAAGACCATCTGCTTGATGCTACACAGCATTGAGACAAGGCTGTAACAAATCAACAGACCCTGACAGGAATGAGAGGAGAACCATATGGGAAAATCAAGTGAAGACCAGGGGAGAGGAGTTATGTTAGACAGGGTTCTCTAGAGAAAGAAAACCAGGACACTAATAATTCTCTATATATATTTATATAGATAAAAAGATACCTAACATAAGAAATAAACAGTTGGGCTGAGCCCCGGTGGCGTAGTGGTTGTGCGTGGGACTGCGGCTCACTGGGACGGAGGTTCGATTCCAGCAGTGGGCTGGCCCTTCTACTCCCACCACTGGAAAGCAGTGATGCCCCCCCACAAAAAAAAAACAAACAAACAAAAAAAGAAATAAACAGTTAATAAAACAATAAAGCAGTACAAATGGCTCAATGTGACTCACTTATGTGAGACAGCTAGTACACTGGCAATTCTTCGAGTCTCTAGGGCCTCCGAGTAGTCCTCTGTGGAGCAATTCAGGCTATCTAGCCACAAGCAGAAAATAGCAAAGCAGATCACCAACAGTCAGCCAGATGACAGAGTCCAACAGTCCCCAGCTCAAGGAGCATGGTGAAGCAGGGCTTGAAGGAACCCCAACTCACAGCAACACAGTCCATGGATTAGGTTTCCCATAGGTAGTGTAGCTTGAAGATTGAGGCACAGGATAAACAAGATAGCCAGCTGGTCCGAAGATCCAAGAACAAGAGAGCAAGAGTAGGGTTCACTGAGTCATTTATATCTCTGTCCTTTAATTGATCTTACATGTGTTTCATTGACCATGTTGTCACAAAAAAACCTACCTATCTTCTTTTGCCATGTTGGCACAAGTCTACCTATCACAGGAGCATCTACATTTCAGAAGGGGCACTAATCTTTCTGTTGGTGGGTATGGTGAGTAAAGGGGGAGGAACAACCTCACATGGGGAAGGGATGCTAATCAATAGTTGCAGAAAAACTAGACCTGGTTCTGTGGTCCTGGGTAAACCTTTGCATATGTTCCTACCCAACGCTTGGTGAACCATACCATGGATGAAACACTATGATGACCGTAGATATTATTCTTACAGGGAATATGACATCCCCCAAGGGTTACACTAGCAGGACTAAATGTGGATGCTTGAGTGAAGGACCTACTGTGCCCTTGGACTTAGAACTGAATATCCCTGATGGGAAAGGAAGCAAAGGAAGGCCACCCCAAGACTGTGGAAATGGTGGTCTTTGAACCTTGGGTGGATCCCCTAACTTAAAGGGCATCCAATAAAAGGAGACTTAAACGCACCAAATATTTAGTACCTCAATGGTCCCCTTGCGTTAATATGATAAGTATCAATCTGATAGGCAAGGATCCATTCTTGTAATAAATGGTATGGCAAATTTTCCCCCAGCACCAACCCCCATGCTCAATATAAACAAAGCTCAATCAATTAAGAAATTAATCTTTACAAAGCAACAACTCATGGATTGCAGCTCGCAGTTGGACTATACTTGAATAATTCATTATATCAAGAGTACCTTAAATTTTATGACATTGGATAAGTTATTGGTTTTGATTCACCTTATACCTAGGGGAATGATTGACAATGTTTTGGTTTTAGTTTTGAGAAGGGTTTCTTTGGGGGACAGGGTGGGGTGGATTTTTTTCTTTTTCCTTTAGTTTTATCTTTGTCTGTTTTTGTTTTCTTTGGTTGTTGTACTTGCTGGGTTTTGTTTTTGTCATATGACCACCAAAGAAAACCAGAGTTAGTCATAACCTGTGAGAAAGCAGATGGATCCTTGGATTCCACTTAATTCTAGCCCTAATCCAAGAATAATCTGTTCTTATCACCTGGTCCTGCTCAATACTCACCTTCATGAAGAAATCATTGAAGATAAGGGTGTTACACCAAAGTCTGCAGAAGAAAAGGTAGTGTCCAACTATCAATTGAAATAGTGTCTGAGCTCTTCAAGTATTGTACTCAAACAAGCAGCCATCTAAGTGAGGTGTCGACTAAATCCACATTGAAGTAGCACACCAGACGGAGATCCAAAGATGACAATATTCTTTATTTTTATCTTTATATTATTAGTAATTTTCTTCTCTCTTTTTAATCTTGAATTTTCATTTGTTTTTTTGTGTTTCTATTAGGCTTCCCACTTTGTGAAGCATAGAAGGAGTGGACGCACAGAGACACTAACTGATGTAATGGTTTATAGGGATGGGGTTGGAGAGGATGAGGGGAAATGGGGGGCAAATAATGAATGTGGGAGTAAGGAAGTAGCATTAGAACTGCTTATGATGATATATATACAATGCTTATGATGATACATATGCTTTTTAAAAAGCAACTTAACTATGGAATTGTAGAATATGTTAATCTTAAATGAAGAAAGCTACTAAAAGAATTGATCAATGGGTACCATGTGTGAAGAAGGAAGAAAATTTTGCTTGGGAGTCACTGAGTCATGTTAATAGTAATGGAATAATTTGGAGAAGGATTATCAATAATGGTTGTACAACAGGAAGAGTATAATCAATGGTACTGATTTATACATGTAGAATTTGTTGAATTGGAGAATATTTTGTCATGCATATATTTACTACAATTTTTTAAAATACACAAAAAATAAAAAGAAAGTCAAACAAAATCCCCAACAATGGCAACAAAATAAAACAGAAAAAAAATCTTAATACAAGGGAAAATAAAAGATAATAGAAATGACAATAAATTTTAAATGAGTCAAAAGGGGATAAAAATGACAACACCTTATATTTTAACCTCACAACATCTGTAGTAATCCACTTGTGGCAGTCATGTGCTTGTGTTAATTACATGATTGAGATGTAGGGGTGGAGTCTAGCCTGTTAATCTGGAGATAGCCATTGAGTAGGCAATGAGGCCTCCATGTGGCATGGCTTTCTCCTGAGACTTCTAGGAAATCTCGCTTTCTCTATGTCCCATTCTTCTTGTATATAAACCCTACCCTTATGCATGTCTATGAATTTGTTCCTCTAGTCTACCCGAACTAACACATTATGGTATCAGGAGTGGGATACTGGAGAAACAAATTATAAAGATGCAAAGAAGGTGTTTGTTTGACTTGTGCCTCATGGTATTGTTACTTCTTTGGCTAGCCAGAAGTCAGATATGTCCTTGCAGTTTACTGAGTTTTCTGGAAATGCTATGGGAAGTTAAAGTTTTGATTATTTTGTTTGGATGCTGGCTTTGGTTATTCCTATATAAAATGAATACTGTGTTCATTTTATATTTATATCATGTATATCTTGAACTCAGGGGTAAAAGCCACCATTTGAATGTCTCAGAACCTATGCTGCTCAAGGAGAATAGTTAAGAAGGTCAGAATACCTGACCAAAAGCTTGGATCTCTTTTGATACCTTCAGAGACCTAATTCCATGTTTTTGTGTGAACAGTAGTTTAGATAAGGATATAGATAAACTTAATAAGTATTGACCATGACTGTTTTAAGAATTAAGTTTAATTTCTGACTCTATGCTGTTTATACTGATTTCTTATGCCTATTATTATAAATATAAGGATGCATAAAAATGTTTATTGCTGAGGCTGAGCCCCGGTGGCATAAATGGTTGAGTGTGGGACTGTGGTCCGCAGGCTTGACGGTCCAAATCCAGCAGCGGCTCTCAGGAACAGCACTGGGTAGCACCCATGACCACCAGAAGCAGTGATGCCAAAAAAAAAAAAAAAAACGTTTATTGGGAAGTATGAAGAAAGTTTGTAAATCCAGTTGCCTCAAGCCAAGCATTGACCTCTAGAGGGTTTAGGACTCAGCTTCAAAGACCTCTGAAGACATTAACCCCACCCTGTGCTTAGATGGGTTTAGACCACACCTAGAAAGACTTCTCTGAAGTTATAAGCCCCACCCAGTCTTTTGGAGTACTCAGGATATTTGCATTCTGAGAGAAGGTCAGTCTGTTTCCTTGGAAAATCCTGACTAGTGATTATTTTCAGAAGCGAAGAAATCTGAAACCATGAAGATAACTCCTCTCTGGGACTGAATATTAAAGGAAACCTGTGGCAGCCTGAAATGCTTGTTAGGTAACCACCCAGGTTTACTACTTGTCAGTGAAAGTAGGAGAAATGCAGCAATAAAGAGGCGGGTTGAGTTTGGCCACTGACACCCGTGGACTTGGTTCACAAGAAATAGTGAAAACGAGAGCGGGTTGACTGCTCTGAAGTTCATGATCTAACATGAGAGGGCTAGGAGTGTTGAGAATTTGTGGTGGGACCATGGTCTAAAGGGAAGGTGACCAATGGATACCCTGGTGAGGCTAAGTGAGACAGCCCACACTGAGTTGACCAGAACCCGACAAGAGGAAGAGAATTGATATGAGTCTGAGAACTGGTACATATCACTGCTGACTTTATGGATAGCCTGTCCTGATTTGACTTTGCTAATAGATGCACACTTCACAATTTTCCAACTGGAATGAAGATTCTTCACATTGAAAGATATGATTGCTTCCTTAAAGCACTGGGCTGATGTAAGTGGGCAATATAGAAATTAGATACCCAAAATGGGGAAATAAAGGCTTGAGGTGGTTGGCTTACAAACTCTCATAGGTGGTAGAATATATATTCATAGGAAAATAGGATCCAGGTATAGGCATTATGTAACTGCGATTGTAAGGCAAAGGATATATTTTGCTTTGTTCACTTATAGAATGTTATTTTTAAATGATGGTGGCACATGTTGAGTTATATGCATTTTAGTTTTATCCTGTTAGCTATAGATATGATTTTATTGTTTATTTGAAAATTACATATAGTTACAGAGTTATGTGAAAGTGTCTGTGGCCGTCATATGCTTATGTTAATTTCATGATTGAGATGTAGGGGTGGAGTCTAGTCTGTTAATCTGGAGATAGCCATTGAGTAGCCACTGAGTCTAGCCTGTTAATTTGGACATAGCCATTGAGTAGCCTCTGTGTGGGCATGGCTTTCTCCTGAGACTTCTGGGAAATCTCACTTTCTCTATGTCCTATTCCTCTTGTATATAAATTGTATCCTTATATCCATAGGCGAATCTATGAATTTGTTCCTTTACTCTACCTGAACTAACATACCACTTTTTAATGCACTCTGTCCGAGGGCAAGAGTATAACTTCCATAATGAGAAAATTCATTGGGGCTTAATCCCCATGGGGACTCTGCATATAAATTTTGGAATTTCACTAACACTGTGGACCTCTACAAATCAGGTGTTCTGAATTTAAGCTCTAATACAATTCCATCTTCTTATCTTGAATTTGATTATTTACAATCCTTGGATCACATGGGTTCTACACTCAGGAGCAACAAAGCCCACTATGGAAGAAGCACACCAGCATGTGTGACCATGAGGTGTGGAAGGAATAAGGTATCAGGAATAAGGTATAAGTTATCAGAACAAAAATCATATCATTGTGTGCCCACACTCCCAATACAACCACTGAAGACAAATGGGTACATAAGCAAGCATGATGGAGAAAGCTGATTGTGTTAGTCTGGGTAGACTAGAGGAACAAATTCAAGGACATGCATATAGATATAAGGGAAAGGTTTATATACAAGAGGAACAGGACATTGAGCCCAGTCCAGTTCAAAGTCATAAGTCTGATATTAACCCATATGCCCCCTATCAGTCTATAAATTCTCCTTCCGACTCACGAAGTCACAGGTCAGTGGGTGCAGAGTCCTGGCGCTGGCAGGGGTCCCCTCATGGCTCCTCACTTCCAGAGCTCAGGGTCCATCAATAGCAGAAGCAACTCCTTGCTGGCAGAGGTCTCCATATGGCCGCCCCAGCTTCAGAGGTCTGGCTCCATAAGGACAAAGCCGTGTGGTCTCTCCGCTGGCTCCTCCAGCTTCTCGGACGCTGCCATATTGTCTTGTCCGTGATTCATCGTCTCTGAGACTAACTCCCCACAACTGGAGAAGATAGCTTCTCATCTTCACAAAGGAAAGATCGTGAGATTTCCCAGAAGTCTCAGGAGAAAGCCATGCCCACATAGAGGCCTCATTGGCTACTCAATGGCTATCTCCAGATTAATAGGCTAAACACCACCCCTACATTTCAATCATAAAATTAACATAAGCACATGACTGCCACACTGATGGTGC
This sequence comes from Nesogale talazaci, assembly GCA_004026705.1. Classification (NCBI taxonomy): domain Eukaryota; kingdom Metazoa; phylum Chordata; class Mammalia; order Afrosoricida; family Tenrecidae; genus Nesogale; species Nesogale talazaci. The sequence continues at coordinate 50,291 of PVJH01013498.1, read as the reverse complement.
CTGGCTGCCAAATGATAAAATGTCTGGGGTCTTAAAGACTTGAAGGTAAACAAGTGGCCATCTAACACAGATGCTGCGAAGCCCATATGGAATAATGTTTCATTTTTTAAAATAGTTTTGTTCGCATATACTTCACATATGACACAATTGAATAGTTTGATTATATTAATAAATTTTATACAATCATCATCATGATCAATTTCAAAGCATTTTCTTCTCATACTTGGTTAACTCCTCATTTCCCCATTCTCCTATGTAGTTTTAATCCAGTTATTGGTCTATAGATTTAATTATCCTACATTCCATATTAAAAAATTCATACAAAACAGAAAGCAAATCTTTAAGCCCCCAAATCCTACAACCACAAAATTCCATTAACCTTTTAAGATAGTTGTCACCTGTTTTTAAGGTTTTTCAGCCTTAAATCCAAGGGAGTAAAACTCTGATACAGGTGAGTGGGAAGTAAAAATCACTTAGTGGGGTTTCCACAGAGAATCCTTCTGGTGTGGCTTATGAAGTATGGGGAACGACCCTCCACACCGAATGGGTCCTACAGGGTGGTTGTGTTATTGAAGGGTAAATTAAAGAAATATCAGACAAGGCATGCAGGAACTTCCCCCACCACCCATGGAGAACATGATCAGTGAATGAGAGCTAATGTATTGTCCAATATATAGTCTTGGGACAGCAAGCCCCAGGAAGCACGTGTGTAACAGGAAGGGGATATACTAGGAGCACACACATAATAGGAAGGAGAGGTACTAAGGACATATATGTAACAGTAAGGGGATGTGCTGGAGGCATACATGTGACAGAAAGGTAATACATAACAAGATGAGTGGATTCTAGAGTTAAGATAGTGGCTTAACTTGGGTTGTCTCTGAGCTGGCTTGACTTTAAGTGTCCTTGTCCAGGGGAACAATCTATGACCGTATCAGAAGGGAGTTGAATGCACTTAGGGTGGGACAGACAATAGGGTCTGGTTGTTCTTTATGGCAGATAGCCTCTGGATAGATAACCTTCAAGCGTATAGCAGCAACCATGTGTTCGCACGCACCATCTTAAACTTGGCATTATTATGGGGGACATCATGGGGAATAACTTTAGTTAGGAGAATGTGACTGGCATTCATCTCCAACTCATGAACATGAAGGCCTTCCTCCACCAGACAGTCTCCCAGACTCCTTAAATATGATCTTAGAGAATTTGCTTACACTCTCTCCCCAGTTCTCGGTTTCTTATAATGAAGTATGTTTATTTTGTGTCTTGAAAGAACAGAGTCTAAAGTCCCAGGAGTCTATACCACATAGTCTGGGTTATCATGGGCTGGATAAAAACCAGGTCAAAAATGTCCAATTCGGGACCTAGTACTAGGTATATTCTAACATTGGGCTCTAAATAAGTATCCTTAAGTGTTTGTTTCCTACTGGGAGGTTGGTTTCAACCAAATTACCCACCAGCAGAAGTATAATAGCCTTCTCAAAGACACACATTCCCATCCTTCATCTTGACTTGAATTCCCAGTAATAACTGGGAATTTACCACTCTTGTAGGTGTGCCTGTTGACTTGGGATAACATTACATTCCATGTACCAAAGTTTCTTTGGCCAATCTTCTACTGATGTGTTTTGGGGCTGTTTCCAACTTCTTGCTACTGTTAAGGATGTTTGGACTGGGTCCAGACCAGGCAGCCCCTTGTTTCAAGCTTTCAAGAAGACAAATGACCTGCTGAACTTCAAAGCACCTGCCTCCAGCATCTCACAAAGCTTATCTCCCTGGGCAGGACACAGCCCCTCTCTCCCTAGTATTCCAGGAAGTGAGTTTTCTAAGAACAAGATGATTTACTGAAAGGTCATCTCTGTACCCAAAAAGAGAACCTGTATAGAGAATGTGAAAAAATCTTGACAATGGCACAGCAGACAAGGGACGAATCTCTAAAGCTATAGAAAATTGCAACACTTCAATAAGAAAAAGTATTAATAACCCAATTTAAAAGTGGGGGAAAGGACGTGAACAAACAATTCATTAAAGAGACATCCAAATCACTAACAAGCACATGAAAAAATGCTCAAGATCATTAATTATCCAGGAGATGCAAACCAAAACAATGAGAAGATACCACTTTACACCTATAATGACAACCCAAGTTGAAAAACAAAAACAGAAAATAACAAATGCTAGAGAGGCTTTGGGGAGATAGGAACCATCCTATACTGTTGGTGGGACTGTAAAGTCTACAATTACTGTAGTATGCACTCAAGCCACGGGAAATAGGAATTCCATATGATCCAGCAAACCTTTGGCTGGATAAAGCTTCTTTTGTGGGGTAAGAGCTGGGAGCTTAGATCACCCAAAGAAGTAGGAATCATAACACAGACGCATGCACACCCACATTGACTGCAGCACTGTTCACAATCCCAAGAAGATGGAAACAACCTAAATACCCATCAGTAGGAGAATGGATAAAGAAACTTTGAGACATACATGAAATAAAATATTAAGCATCACTGAAAAAACAATGACAAAACTATAAAGTACATCGTGGAATGGTTGGGCCTGGAGAAAAGAATATGATGTTGAGTGAAATTAGCCAATCACAAAAGCACAAGTATTTCATAAGGCCCTGGTTATAAGCAGGGGGGCAGGGGGGTAGGGAGGAGGAGAGATCAAGATCTTTATATCATGGGAGTAGTCTTTGGAACTAGCCAAGAGAGAGAGGCCAAGGGAGAGAAGATGAAGCAAGGGGCTAGCTAGCTGATTGGTATTAAGAAGATGAAATGGAAGAAAGTAGTCCACAAAGGGTAGACTAGAAGTCAAGAAGCTGGTGAAAAGTAAATTATAGGGAGTTTTGATTCCGCTCAACTCACTGTCATTGGGTCTATGCTGTCCCATAGCGACTTCCTGAGAGTTTTTGAGACTGTACCCGATACAGGAGTAGAAAGTCCAGTCTTTCTCCTATAGAGTTGCTTGTGGTTTTGAACTGCCAACCATGGAGATTGAGCCTAATGTGTAACCACTGTACCACCAGTGCTCCACTACACCACTACATCACCACACCACCAGGGGGTTTTGATTAGTAGTTTAAATTGTTTAATACAAAGTTGATTATCAGAAACGTAAACCCTCACCTAATTTATCATGTTAAAATTGTTATAAGTGACTGAATTTAAAACATACCCTACACCAACATGACCTCATTCACATACAAGAATCATCCCATCCCCAAATAAAATCATATACACAGGTATGCTGTTATTAGGTGTCCTCAAGTTGATTTGCAACTCAAAGCAACTCCCTGTGTCAGAGTAGAACTCCCACTGTGTGTTCTAGGTTGTCATCTTTACAGGAGCTGGCCAAGTCTTTCTCGGCTCAGGTCTTTGTGTGAGTTAAAACCACCAGCCCTTCAGTAAGCGGTTGAGTGTTTAACCATCAAACCACCAGGGTCCCTTATCCACAGGTAAGACTGACAGCACCTATGTCTAGTGACACACAATTCAATCTCTAAGAGCCCTCGACTATGATGGAAAAGGCGCAACTACTCTCAAGAAGAGAGAAAGGACTGAGGACGCATGAACTGCATTTGTATCATATTTCTTGGGTTCATACTTCATGTGATTTAATCATTTGGGGGAGCTGGGTACTGGTGTGGCTGACCTGAGCGCAAGCACATTAATTTTGCTATCTGATTTTACTATAAACATGACAGTATTGGAGATTGAGTCAGACCCATCTTCCTTCTTTGCATTCTCTTTCACAATATGTACCCCTGGTCCTCTCTCACCAAAGATAGCATTCTGACTAATGAGTTTACTAACATAAAAAAAAAGTTCCCCAAAAATGTCAGCACATCCCACAGGTCTTTCCATTTCTATTTTGAATGAAACAATTAATGGAAGGATATATAAAAGATAAATAAGACAGTAAAATAACCAACCTGTGTTTTAGAGAAAACACTTTTTAATGGCTCGGTGGCTACATACTCTTCAACTAAGGCTCAAATAAGGAATATGCTACAAAGATGATGCTCACAGATTGTGATATACAAAGATGAACTGTGTGTATAATTTCTAATCTTTGAAGCTGATTTTTCATAGAACAAAGTCAATTCAGTGAAGGATTCAATTTACTTACAGTCTTGCCTATAACTAAATAATTCAGACTTTTGTATTTCAGTCACCCAATTAGTCCAAGTAGTATTTATTTTGTATCCATAGCGCATTCTTTTTTAACAGTTTTATTGACATATAATTCATATACCATATAGTTCAATGGTTTAAATTTATTAAAAAGGGAGTTGTGCATTCCTCACTGTTATAAGTAAGCTTGTGGTGTCAACATGGCCAAAGACAATAGGTAAGTCTGTTGTGACGACATGGCCAATGAACACACGCCATCAATTGAAGGGCGGAAATAGAAAAGGCTTGGCAAGCTCCGCCCTGGGTCTCTTGCTTTCAGATGGGATCTTCAAACCAGACAGCTACCTTGTTCGTCCTCTCCCTCGACTCCAAGCAAGACTACCCATGGGATGCCTAATCAAGGACTGTGGAGCTATGAGTTGGGGTTCCTTCAAGCCCTGCTTCACCATGCTCCTGGAATATACATCTCTTCAGCTGGGGACTGTTGGACTCTGTCATTTGGCTGATTGTTGGTGACCTGCTCTGCTGTTTGCTGCTGGTGGCCAGATAGCCTGAATTGCTCTACAGAGGACTACTCGGCGGCTCTCAAGACTCCAAGGACTGCCAGTCTACTAGCTGCCTCATGCAAGTGAGTTGCACCAAGTCATTGTACTGCTTTATAGATTAGTTAACTGTTTACTTCTTATTTTATATATATATCCTTCTAGCTATATAAATATATAAAGAAAATGACTAGTGTCCTGGTTTTATTTCTCTAAGAGAAATCAATTTTAAAACAATCAATTTTAAAACGATTTTTCATTCTTGTATCTATTTTTATTAGTTATCTGTTCCCTCCCCCATTATTCCCTGTCACCCCTAAGAAACTATTAATCTAATTTACTAACTGTATAGATTTAAGTATCCTGAATTTCCTATAAAAAAAGACACACAATGAATGAGTGGATGGATTGTGGTAAGAGCTGTCAGAGCCCCCCCAAAAATAATTTGGTGTGTGTGGGGGGGGGGAGGGTAGTCATACAAAAGAATCCCAACAAGAAAAAAATAAAACACAAGAGATCCTCAATCCTGTTGAGCCCCAGTGGCATAGTAATTGTGTACAGGACTGCAGCCCACAGGGTTGGCGGTTCAAATCCAGCAGCAGCTCTCCAGGAGCAAGGCTGGGCATCCTACTCCCACTAGGGCAGTGATGCCACCAAAAAAAAAGATCCTCAGTCCAAAGAAAGCTGAAAATTAAAAAAAAAAAGTGATACATGGGCCAAAGGGAAGCAGATGGTTAGATGTGACATTGTAACCTAACTCTAGCTACAGTAGTTCACTTTCTGATGCACTCTGAAGACAAGTCTGTGCCCATCTTTGGTCCATGGACAGAAGGAACTCAATGCAGGCTTAGTCCATGCCAGGTTCTGTCAAAGGACTACAGTTTTCACTGTCAGTCTCCAAGTCAGCCACTCATTCATACTCACTAGCGTTCTCCCAGCCATTTACAGGCATAGTCGCCACCATGAGTGTGTTCATTCTAGCTCGCAGCAACCACAGAGGACAGGGCTGAACTGCTCTTTTCGGTTTCTGAGACTGTAAACCTTGATGGAGCTAGAGAGCCTCATCTTTCTCCCGCAAAGCAGCTAGTGGTTTAGAATTTCTGACTTTGAGGCGAGCAGCCCAAACTCATACCTCCCAGTGCCACCAGACCTCCCATTCTGCCATCCATAAGCTTCTGCACACTGGCTGCTCAGACTTCAAGCTCTACTACAGTCTCCCAGTGTCCGGAGCCATCCAGCCCGGACATGCTTGACCTTGCTACAGTCACTAGTCTGAACTCTGTTACTGTTTGTTGCCTGAGCGTAGTAGTCTATATTATCTTTATAACTGTAAACAGCCCTGCCCTTTGAAGCTTGACTTGCAGACTTGCTAACCTTCACTTGTCAGTAACTATATGCTAATCACCTAAGACTAGTAGTCTGTTATCTTTATAACTGTAAACAGCCCTGCCCTTTGAAGCCTGACTTTCAGACGTACTGACCTTCACTTGTTAACATGCTAATTACCTAGGCTTATAGATAAGGCACTTCTGCTTGTCTTGACTTGCATCTTTGTGATTGGCTGCTATAACTTGCCCGCTTCACTCCTGTATACCCTTATTAGCATACGGACGTCTCTGAGGACTACAGCCCCTTTTGCGCATCATATTTGGCACTCGTCTAGGATTGGCCCCCTGATGACTTTACCTTATTAGCATGAGCTGTGACCTTTACTCCTGACCATTGACTATATTTACCCTAAGTTTTGCTCCAATAAACGAGACTTGATCAGAATCCTGTCTTGTCTCCATTTCTCGCGTCTCCTGTCCCCCCAATTCCCGCTCCTCCTTCCAGGATTTGCGAATTACGGACCCGCAGGCCGGGACATCCCAGCTCCACCTACTCCCCACCCCCCACATCTGTATAACACATTCTTAGCCACACTGTGATGGCTAGGTTTTCTATGCCAACATGGCTCCCATAGGCACATGTGGGTGGAGTTAAGACTGCCCATCAGCTTAAAGCTTGATTGGAGGGTGAGGGAGACAAGTGGCTTTCTGAGGCTGGCCTCCCCCTCTCTTTCTCCCAGGCCACACTCTCTCTGCTTCACCGTCCAGTTGATAAGCCCCTTTGAGTCATGCTGATGGCTGCCAGAGCGCTGGAGATGCATCCACTACCATTGGATCACAAGCTCTACTGGCCCGTGATCTTCCCGCATTCTGCATCACTGTGTGTGGCTGCAGGAGTCCGAGTGAGATTTGAAGACTAGTATCAGACTTACGGAGTAGATCAGACTTATGGACTTGATGTGGACTGGGCTAGGATACTTGCTTGATCTATAATTACTTCTTCATATGCAGTTTTGTGTCTGATTTCATGACTGGAAGAAGCCCTGTGGTACTGTTAGGTAAGGGTTGGATGCCAACCACAAGGACAGTGGTTCATCTATGTACATCATTTTGTGCCCGGTGCCTGGACGGGAAGAAGCCCTGGTAGCACCATCAAATATGTATAGGACTACCAACCACAAGGTTATTGGTTCAAACCCATTAGATGCTCTGTAGGAGACGGTGAGGTTATCTGCTCCCATAAAGATTTACAAAGCCCCAGAAATTCTATATGAACACCTTCTGAGTCAAAATCTATTCCATGGTATGGGCTTAGGGTTATCATAAATAGGTATCACAGAAAGTTAAATACTCAATTACTAGGCTAAAGGTTGGCTGTTCAAGTTCACCTACGCATGTTTCAGGAGAAACAACTAGAAATCTGCATCTGAACCATCCCAGCCATTGATAATCCTATGGGGCGTAGTTCTACTCTACTCGCATGGGGATCTCCATGATGGAAACCCCTACACAACTGGTTTGTTTGTTGATCAGGAATTTTGAAGTATCAGATCATATTCTAGTATCAGCATACTAGGGTTTATCTCCAGGTAATCCTCCATTGTAAAATATGTTGACAGTGTATATCTAATCCAATCAGGTTTTGAAATGCTATTTTCTTTTGGGGGGGGTTGGGGTAGGGGCGCATCACTATGCTCTGGTGGTCGTGGGAGCTAGCCAGCACTGCTCCTGAGAGCCACCGCTGGATTTGAACCACCAAGCCTGCAGGCTGCAGTCCGGCACTCAACCACTTATACCACCAGGGCTCAGCCCTGAAATGCTATTTTCAAACCTTAAACTGGACCACACAATCTATCCTGAGAAATGTACTCTACAAATTTGATGAATTCTGAACATTTTCTCTCCTTTTTTCACACACACACACACACACACACACACACACAGATCCTTCTTTGTTAAACATTTCCCCCCTGAAAATGACACTTAGATTTCCTTTCTCCTACTCCTTTTAATTATATAAAATTTTACATTGTCTTATACTGAAATTTAATCATTCAGAATTCCCAGTTTGTTCTACATGGTGGAATGGAATGTTCAGAATGTGTGCATGTTATGCCTCATTAGACAAGTAATCAACCAAAATAGATATTTATGAGACTTAGGTCTCTCATTTTAAGTAAACACACCCTAAATGTTCTACCAAATCAAACCTCCAAATATCCACTAGGGTTTTATATTGAAACTAGCCTATAAAAATTATGCAATACGGGCTGAGCCCCGGTGGCGTAGTGGTTGTGCATGGGACTGCGGCCCACTGAGATGGAGGTTCAATTCTAGCAGTGGGGCTGGGCCTCCTACTCCCACCACCAGAGAGCAGTGATGCCCCCCCAAAAAAGAAAACAACAAAAAAAAATTATGCAATACAAATAAATGTCTTCTGGTCAGTGCTGTTTCAAAAAGCAATTAAGTTTGAAGGATTCTGATTAGCTCAATGGGTAGTTGAAATTATTGAGTCCATTATAATTAAAATTTCACCTTTTATTTAATTAAGGAAATAGCCTGAAAAAATAAATGCAAATTAGTTCAAAGACTGATAAACACACATTACTCATAAATACACCAGCCAAATATTGTTTATCATGTAAGCTAATCTTCCTCTAGAATTATTGATTGAAAACATGCACCACAATTTCTAAGAAGGCTAAAAATGATTTATTGAATCACAGGAAAACCTGCAGCAAACTCTGGATAAAAGAATGGGTGATTCCATGTAGGAAAAAAAATTCTGGTGCCAATTCCTAGCTGACTTATTAAAATGCTATTATGCAGGTTAAGGAATGTTTTAGTTACCTAGTGCTGTTATGACAGTGTGGCAGTCATATGCTTATGTTAATTTTATGATTGAGATGTAGGGGTGGAGTATAGCCTGTTAATCTGGAGCTAGCCATTGAGTAGCCAATGAGGCCTCTTTGTGGGCAAAGCTTTCTCCTGATACGTCAGGGAAATCTCGCGATGTTTCCCCGTGAAGATAAGAAGCTATCTCCCCAGTTGTTGGGAGTTAGTCTCGAGACGATGAATCACAGAAAAGACAGATGGCAGCATCTGAGAAGCTGGATGAGCTGGCGGAGAGACCACATGGCTTTGCCCTGATTTCTGAAGCTGGGCCAGCCACACGGAAACCTCTGCCAGCAATGAGTTGCTTCTGCCACCACGGGATGCTGTTGATGGACCCTGAGCCCGGGAAACGAGGAGGCATGGGGAGACCCCTGCCAGCGCCAGGACTCTGCACCCCCTGACCTGTGACTTCATGAGTCGGAAGGAGACTTTATAGACTGATTTTGGGCATATGGGTTCATATCAGACTTATGACTTTGAACTGGACTGGGTTGGGATAAATCATTCCCTTATATCCATATGCGTGTCTATGAATTTGTTGCTCTAGTTTATCCAGACTCACACAGACAGGAACACCACAAATAACTGGCTGTAAGGACCAGAAATTTGTTTTCAAGCAAACAGTCATCAAGTGAGAAATCAGCTTGAAAAAAGCACACCACTCTCTGTGATACCAGGATTGTGACTGAGACCATTCCAATCTGAAGAAGGCAATGGTGTCAGACCTTAAATTATGAAATTCTGGTTTGTAGAAGATTATGGGTGACAGTGGAAGCCCAAAACCCACTGACAGGCTCGATACATGGAATAAACCTCTGGTGAGTCTCCTCTGATCATAACGGTGAATGGGAAGACCAGGTTAGCAGGAAGGGAGTGCTGTAGAGACTGTGAATGAAGATGGAAATAAAAAATCTGGCTTGAATTGTTAAAACCTTATAATCTGATCTCTTTTTGATACACTTTGTTCTTGATCTGATTTTTAGTTTCTGGGTGGATTTGTTATTTTTGTTTTTCTGAATTGGAGCTTCTCTGATAGATTTTGTTCTTGTTTGTAGCCTGCTTGACTCTCTGTTATGTACATTTCCGTTTTCCAGCATGTGAAACCCACGTCGGGTTAATATATAAGGAAACTAACTAGAATAAGGGTTCTTCCTGGAAGATGTGGCATTGGCTAATGGGGAGCTGATGTCCAAAAAGGACAAAAAAGGAGAAAATGTTTTGAAAATGATTGTGGTAACAATTGCTCCCACACTAGTTGATATGACTGAACTATTGAATTATATGAACTATTCAGCTAATGAACTAGATGATACCTGAATTATATCCTCATAAAATGTTTTTAGAAATTTATTTACAATAAATTGTGGATTTACAAATAAATCCTATTTATTTACAAATAAATAGAAATTTATTTACAATTCTAGATGCAAGAAATACAAATTTAAGATTTCAGCTCTAGGAAAGGACTCATCAAGTATGAAAGCAGATCCTTCACTCAGCTTCTATCAACCTAACTGTAGAAACTACTGGAACAATTAGAACTAAAATTCAGTTCTCTTCATGGGATCTGTCCTTTCCCCTTGCCACTCTGTCTTTGGGTCAATGCTGCTCTTTAAATCACTCAGATGTGATTAGATTTAGGAAACACCTACACTTACCTTGCTTCACAAACATAATAAAGAAAAACATTTCTGAATAGGATAGAATCCACAAGTTTAAGGCCAGGACTCCAACATATCTATTTGGAGGAGTTAAAAACTCAACCTCTAATAGGAACTCACTGCTCTCCAATGGGACAAAGAGGAATGGGTGTCACACATTTTAACATCAGGGACAGGCTCAGTTAAACTTTAGCCTATGTTACCAGGGTATAAAAAGTATATGATTCCGGGGCTGAGCCCCGGTGGCGTAAGTGGTTGAGTGTGGAACTGCAGCCCTCAGGCTTGGCGGTTCAAATCCAGCAGTGGCTCTCAGGAGCGGCACTGGGTAGCGCCCACAACCACCAGAGGCAGTGATGCCCGCCCCCCCAAAAAAGTATATGATTCCAAGGTACCAAATCCTAAGGCCAATTTCCCCACATGAATGAATTATAACTAAAGCAGGAAAGCTACTCCAAAAGGGTGGAGCAGGAATGTGTTTCATGACAAAAGGTTTCCTGGGATCAGGAGGGTGTCCCATCACACCAGAACAGTGATTCCCAAAGTGGGCGCCTGGTGGGTGCCGCAGTGATCCAAGTGGCAGTGATGGCCACAGATGCATTTGGGGGTGATGAATAACTGTAAGGGGGCGGTGAAAGGATAAAAGAAAGAAGAGAAGATTTAGAAAAACTGATTTATGTATTCCACTCATAACACTTAATTTTCTTTGAACAACGTACTAGACGCTGGCTCGGTTCCCGCATACGCCCTCACTTGCATTGAGGTCTGTGCAATCGCGCACTGCTACTGTTCACGTGGTGCCACTGATTTGCCGTTCCAAACACGTGAGCACTACGAGCACTGTTGCGGGCATCTGCCATTCGTGCGATCGATCGATCGCAACACCAAAGCCTGGAAGGGCAGCGGTGGTACTGGCTACTGGCAGAACTGCCGGCAGATTTTGGAGCACACTATGAATCAGATTTCCTGTATTATTATAAGTAATATAACTCTAAGTTAGATTGTTGTGATATTGTGACATGTTAAAGTTAACTAATAAATAGTGCGACTATAATTGGTGAGTATTATTTATTTATTTTGTAATAATTATATGTGCTTTACAATTAATAATATGTTTACTTATTTCATTAGTATTTATTTTAGTTTGTTTTTTACAAAAATATTTCAAAAAACTAACAAAAAACATTAAGACAGTTCAAACTGTTAGAAACTATCTTACGGTTCGATTCCAGCTCCACGGAGCAAAGGCTGAGCCTCCTACTCCCACCACCTGAGGGCAGTGATGCCCCCCCCAAAAAAAAGCTATCTTATTATATTTAATTATAAAATATATCTATAGAGTTTTCATTTTTAAACAACGAGAATGAAAAGATATTTATAATTTGACTTGCCCCAAATTTATTTTGACATACTGTATATCTTTCTGTTTAATTGCTATTAAAATGTTTTTTAATTAATTTCCTGGGGGCGCTAAGTAATATTTTTCCTGGAAAGGGGGCGGTAGGCCAAATAAGTTTGGGAACCACTGCACCAGAATAAGACTTCCTAGGAGTCCTTTGTAATCCCTCTCCTCCCCAACCCCCTTGCCAGTCCTCCAAGTCCAGTTCTTTAGACACATTCAAGTGCCCTCGGCACCTCTCTCCCGTGTTCCCACTCTTCCTCTCTATCTCTCCTTCTTTCCTCCTGGACTCTCTAATCATTGCTTTTTCTCCCTCCTCACCTGTATTTCTTCCCATTCTCCCCTTCCTTCCATCCTCTCAGGACCTTTCTCCGCCCACCCACTCACTCTTCCCAGCAGGGGAGTCCTTGCATTAGGGCCTTCAGACAGAACAAGGGGCTATTGCGGGGTTTAAAGTGAAGAAAGGTGTGTGCCAGGTTGTTTCCTTTCTCCCTAATAATTCCAGCTGCATGCTGAGCAATGAATGTGCGAGGCTGGACTCCGTCAAGAAGTCTAGAAGTCGGGACTAGAGGCCAACCCGTTAACAACTTGAGGTGTGCAGATGAACCTCAATACAGAAAAAACTCCTAAGTGACTGGACATTACTTACACAAACAGTAGAAGTTGGTGAGACAGCAAAACTTCCAGTAGCATTCACTCACAAAGGTGAAAGCATGCCCATCAAATTAATATATGTCATCATAAAGCAAGGAGAGCATGAAAGTTAGAAGTATCTGACCGTCTCAGGTCACCATTCATTGAGTAGTCTCAGATCAGAGTTCCACACCCAAATGCAACGATCTCCAGTTCTGTAACTATAGGATATCAGATGTCTGGTTCTGAAGCCCTAAGGAGTTTCAGCCTTCACACCAAGGGTCGTGGGTGAGTGTGAGACAAAGCCCAGTTCATTTAGTGGGGTTTCTGCATCAAGTCCTGGTGTGGCCTATGTAGGGTGTCATGTGCCTCCAAAGAACAGGGGTCACAGCCCCCATTTGAGTTGCACAAGGCCTGGGTCATCAAAGGCTGGTTAACAGCTAGGTCTCAAGTGGTGAGTGGATCTTTGGATCAAGCCATTAAGCCTGAGTCTGACTCATTCGAGCACCAAAACCCCAAATCCATCAGCTTAGACAGAAAGAGCAAGCGATCCTGCACATCAAAGGCAAGGTGCCTGCCTCCTGGAATCCTCTGGTGAGGAAATGGGCCAATGGAGCAGCTTGGTTCCAAGTACCTATTGATGTCAAAGAAAAGGACAACGCAGTCCCTGGACAGACGGAAGGCAGAGAAGACCAGTGAGGAGGAGAGGAGCAGGAGGCACAGGGCTGCCAGGCTCCTGCGGTGGGGTCACAGCGCGGGAGAGTTCTGGAATGGGAGGCTGCTGCTTAGGTTGACCAAACGCAAAGCCTAAGGATCCGGCTGCTTTGCCCAAAGGGGACACATGGTGTCCTCCTATCCTAAGAAAGGTCTTCTCCTACCCTAACCATGCCGGTGATTGGCTAACTATCTGACTGTCCCCTGCAGCCTCTTCTCGCGGGTCTGCCCTCTTCTTCCTCTGGTTTTCATCAGCCGCCAAAGCGCTCGGCAACTTTGGCCCCACTGTGGCAGAAAGATGTGGCAGCCTGCTCCTACCAGAGTTCAGAGCCTTGGAAACCATATGAGACCATTGGACTCGGTTCTCCAGGGTTCCTGGGAGTCAGAATTAACTCTGTGGGCCTGGCTTGCTTGTTGGCTTGGTGTTTGGTTTTGCTGGAGAGGGAGTAGGAAGAGGGCAGCCGTGCACTGCCTGCATACAGGTCAAACCAGGGCAGTGTCTGCAAACTATTCTCCTGGAGCATCTTTGCCCCACTCGGCAGTGGCTGCTGGGAGCCGCTGCTCCCAGTGTCGCTGTGCGGTGCGCCTGCGTGGTTTCCAAGTTCCTATGTGCAACGGAATGAAGCACGGCCCTTGCAGCGCCATCGTCGCAATTGTCCTGTTTGATTCCAAAGTGCATGAGGCAAAGTCTCGCCATTCTCTCTCTCCTCTTAAAAAAATTTGGGACTTTTTTTTTTTTTTTGCATCACTGCCCTCTGGTGGTCGTCGGAGCTACCCAGCCTTGCACTGCTGGATTTGAACAGCCAAGCCAGTGGGCCGCAGTCCCACACTCAACCACAACGCCCCCGGGGCTCAGCCAGGGCTTTTTTTTTTTTAAGTTCATTTTATTGAGGGCTTTTACAGCTCTTATAACAATCCATACATAAAATGTGTCAAGCACATGTGTACATAGGTTGGCGGCATCATTTTCTAAACGTTTATGTCTTATTTGGTCTCAGCTCCTCACCTTCAGGACTTCTTCCCCCACCTTCTCTCCTTTGTGAGTCTTTGATAAATTACAAATTCTTGTTGCTTTCATTTCTTATACCGACCTCTGTCTTCCGTCACCCACGTGTCTGCTGTTCATCCTCCTGGGGTAGGGTGTTATGCATTGATCATGTCAATCGGTTCCCCCTTTCCCACACCACCTTCTCCCTCCCCTCCTGGTTTTGCTACTCCCATTTCTGTTCCTGAGGGGTTTACCTGCCCTGGCCTCCGCGTGCTGTGACCTCAGTATCAGTGTACATTCTGCACTCTAGACAGCCAGAACTGGCAGCCATAAGGGGGGTGGGAGGGGCGTGAGGAAGACTCAGAGAATCAGAGGAATGCTCTGGGTTTCATCAGTGCTACACTGCAGCCTCACTGACTCATCCCTTCCTTGTAACCCTTCTGTGAGGGGAGGTCCTATTGGGATCTCTGCTGTGACACCCCCCTCAGCCCCCTTGTTCTCAACAATTCAAAGAAGTATTTATGGAATCCTGCCAGCAGCTCTGGGGGAGAAAGACTGGATTTTTTATTCCCAGAAACAGTTCTGGTGTCCGAAATCCACAGGGGGTCATTTTGCATCACCACTGACTCAATGGCAGTGAGAAGGAGTGGTCTGACTGCACTTCTTCCACGTCACATCAGTCGGCTCTTTTGGCAATCCATGGCACTTTCAACATCCATGGCACTTTCAACATTCTTCTCCAGCACTGCAATGCAAAGGGAGAGGGGGAAGGGTCCCACCCAAGCCCTCCCCAGGCTGCTTCTGCCTACCAGAATCAGGCTGTTATGACAGCAGGGGATGTGGATGGGGCCCCTGTGCTCCAAATCTTAGAAAAACTCTGAGGAAATTTATGGCATCAGCGATACCCTTGGGCCCTTGTGTCAATGACGAGGAAACAGGCGTCCCACCTGCCATCCTGTCATTCCCATCATTTAACTTCCTCAGTTGTGTTGGAATTTTCTTCTAAACCTTTGAGAGCTGATAGATTCATGCTCTCCTGGGTGAGTGCAATGAATTCTGAGCTGCAGCCATCCAGACGATGCCATGGCTAGCCCTTCTGCTCTTGAAATGAGAAAGCAAAGGAAGGGCGAGCTGTAAGCAGGTTGCTTTTCATAAAATAAACATTAGATAGAGGACTACAACTTATCAGTTAGGCCTATTTTGAATGAATTAAAGTTCATCTCCCAAAAGTTGATCTCTTCGTAACATAAAATGCTTATTTTCTCTCCGTGGCGATTAAATCATTTTCCCTGGGTTCTCCTCCACCTTCTGGTCAGCTCTGTGTTTTGATCGGTGTCTTCATTTGCAAAAACAATTGCTGCCAATGCATTTGGCCACTGTGAGCTATTGCAAATTTGACATGTGCTTTCTCTGAGAAGCATTTGCTCCTATACTTGCTTTTATATGCAAAGTCCCAGTTGTATCGAAGAGTCATTGCCCTAAAAGGTTTTTGTATATGTGTTAGGTAATCTACATCTCTTTAAAAGTTACTTGTTGAAACCCTTGCAAAAAACATTGATTTAATAGTAAAATGCTGCCTCCTTCTGGATAAATTGTATAGGCTTGCAAAACTTACACTGTGGAGAGTGTCTTAGGAGGCATGTGGAGAGACAAAAATAGAATTCGAATTCCATTCATTTAAAAGTATAGAACAAGAATGAGCTGGAGAAATCACCCAGATTTTGTTTAAGGTACTGTTTAAGTTATTGTATATAGATTATTTGAGTTTTCTTCTGTTAAAGATCTAACAGTAACTGAGGAAATATAAAATAGATGGTAATATTGAAATTGGTCGATTTTTATTTTGATATCATACTATCTAACTTAAACATTTAAACATTCAATTAGCATCTGCATTTAGATATGCACATATGTTGATACTACATGGTTGAAAATGTGTTTTAATAAATATAAATAAAACTTAGATTCTAGTAGTCTTAATTCTACTGCTTAGTACTCATGTGAATTTGGCCAAACCATTTAATTGTGTGTGCATATATATACATATATATAATAAATCCTTTGCTATAAATCTAAAAAAATTATTTGTGACACTTATTGAACTCAATCAAATATAACCCACTCTGCATAATATTAAAATAATGTATCTTTAATGGTTTAAGTGGTCACATGGCTGAAGTAGGGAGGGTAGGTGGATAACCATATTTGTGACCAATAAAAAGAAAAATGTTTAATGAAGTTCCATTTAGTAAATGACCACAGCTTGTTTGGTCATGCTTAAATCAATCAGTTATCTACTACCTGAAGTATAGAAATGAGAAGGATATAAATAACCCCAGACCACAATTAGACAAGAAAGTCAGCTTTCCGTTCTCCAAGAACAGATTAACCTCACAAAGCCAAAAAAAGGCAAGTTTCTAACCCAAGCTGGTCTGGTTAGGAACCCAGAAAGAGAACCCTGTGTGCTCAGCTCCATCCTTGAGCCAGCTGCCTCCCACCACCCCGCCATTCTGTTTGCAGGCTGATGGTGGGTTCACTGTGTCCTGATTACAGGAAAAGGACTTTCATGATTCCCTGAGGATTCTTCAACCAAAGAAGTACCAATCAAAATCCAAATCAGCAAAATCAGCTAAGGACATTCCAAGTATTCCCTTCCTTGATCTGCCTCTCTTATTAGGGGATGTGCAATTCAATCACTCTGTTTCTCAATGCTATCTCTAAAATGGGTATATCATTGTACTTGATTAGATTGTTATGAAGATAAAATGAATTCATTTAAGAAAGTACTCAGAACCATCATGTTAGCCATACTCATATTATTATCATCACAAAGATTTGCTTGGTCAAGCATTCATTTATGGATAAATGATGTGTCTGTCCCTCATAGCTTTTCATTCTTTAAGAAATGGAGGGTGCTTGCTTCGGCGGCACATATGCTAAAAGAAATGGAGGTTAGTCCTTTATGTCTCAGGCCAGTAATTTTTAGAGATTTTGTTCCTGTAATGATTTCCTGGCATATATACACAAATAAATAAATTATAATTGCTGAAGCAATGTTAGCCAAGCCAAGCAACAATTTTTCCTTTGCAGCCATATAAACAGATGCCCCTGGCATAAGAGCTGAAGTCTATGTACATTTCAAGCTGTTAAACATGTTTTATGATGAGGAAATAGTCCAACTGCCTTTCACTCCAACAGCTATGATATCACTGTCTCAGATCTAGTCGCTAAATCACCCAAAGAAAAACAGTAAGAGGCACCAAAACGTTTTTTGATTGAAGGCTAACAATTACATTTGGCCACTAGGTGGCATTTAAATTATGTAGCAGCTTTGAACTCACACTTGATCTATTTAAAACCTTAATTGGCTTGCACTTGGCCTAAGCACTGCCATTCATATGTTTTGACACTCTGGGAACTCTCGAGTTGTCAGAATTGAGGCTTAGGAATAACCACAGCAGGCTCTGCAGCTACAGGCATAATCCCTTTAGAGTTATAAAAACGAGAGAAGTAATTTTACATTTCTACCTGAAATCTTCAGATGAGGTTTTTTGAGTTTTTTTAAAGTAAATGATTAAGAGTAAGACTGAAAGACAGAGAGACTGGATAACTGATGTCTTTTCAATTCACTTTACAGGGTAACATGCAGTCTTAATAACCACAGAGCAGTATGATTCACTGGCAGACATCTCATCTGGCCAGGACAACCTCTGAGTCTCACTTCTAGCTTTTGACCTGGACCAGCAGTCTCATCATATCTGACATTTCCTTTTCAACTAATTCCTAGGAAAAGGCCAGCCGTGGAGTAGTGTAACATCCCAATGGACAGAGGAATAGAACTTAATCCTCATTATATAAAAAGGCTGTTTGAAAGAGAGTTGGGTCCATAATTTTTCATCTCCCACAGGATATTAGGACAGAAACTGATGTAAGATTTCAACCATAAGACTTTTGTATAGCCAAAAGGATGAAAATGAAATAGATGCTAAGATAAAGTACAAAATAGACGTGTGCTTTCTTTCCATGTGACAGAAAAAAAAGACACTATTCTCGTTCAGAAATGCCATGTAGCAATTGACACAAGTCCAGTTCTTTGTGGAGCCTTTGGTGTTTACTGTGGTGCTGGGGCTCTCACGTTGGTTCAGCTCTGGGCCCCAGTGGTCACCAGAACCAAACCCTGCCTGCTCCTGCCCCGTCCTCACAATCGGTACTGGGCTGGAGCCTATTGGTACAGCTGCTGTGTCAATCCATCTTGTGGCATGTCTTCCTTCTTTATTTTTCTTTCCTGCCACTCTCTTTTTTTTTTTTTTCACATCAGTGCCCTGGTGGGAGTAAGAAGCCCAGCCTTGCTCCTGGAGAGCTGCTGCTGGATTTGAACCGCCAACACTGTGGGCCGTAGTCCCGCACACAACCACTGCGCCACCGGGGCTCAGTTCTGCCCCTCTATTTTGCTAAGGATGATGCCCTTCTCCAGGGTTAACCAGTTTAAGTTTCTTTTTTTTGTTTGTTTGAGGTGGGGGGGCCTTCACTGCCTTGGTGGGAGTAGGAAGCCCAGCCTTGCTCCTGGAGAGCTGCTGCTGGCTTTGATCCATCAACCCAGTGGGCCGCAGTCCGGCACAAAACCAATATGCCACCAGGGCTCAGCCGGTTAACCAGCTTGAAGTAGGTGAGATTAACTCTCTGAACACTTGCTTTTAAGGAACATTCTCAATGTACTTCTTCCAAGACAGTTGTGTTGATGATTTATTCTTCAGGTAATCCATGGAACATTACACATTCTTGGTCAACACCACGATTCAAATGCACTCGCTCTTCTTCAGTCTTCCGTCTTCATCATAATTGTCCACTAGATGGCCCTAAAACTCATAGAACTACTGGAACCTTCAACTATTCGAACATTTACTCACAGGATACAATCAATTGCAGCATATTTTATTTAATTAAAAAGATAATCGAAAACATTCCTTTTTGTTTGTTTTTCACCATCCTTTTGGAGGCTCATACTACTCTTAGCACCATAATACTTCCATTGTAGGTCAAGCACATTTATACATTTGTTGCCCTCATCATTCTCAAAATATTTGCTTTCTAATTAAGCCCTTGATATCAGCTCCTCGTTTTCCCCCTCCCTCTCCGCTTCCCCTCACCCCTTAGCAATTTCTATATTATTATTTCTTAGTCATATCTTACATTGTCTGATGTCTTTTCTGTTGTCCATCCCCCAAGGAGGAGGTTATATGTAGATCCTTGTAATCAGTTTGAAAACATTCTTTTCAAACAAAAAAACCATTCAGTGATCATCTAAAAAAACTTAACACCAAATTTCTGTTTCTTAATAACATGGAGAATTGAACACGTTTTATCGCAACTCCTCCCTAAATCTCCCCACCACACTGGAAAAGAGACAGGGAAAGTAAAAGTTGAAAGGATACCAAAGAAACAAGACTGAGGGAAAAACAACAGACCCAAAAAGAATGTGTTTTTTTAAAGTTAGCAAATTATGACTAAGGGCTAGGAGAAACTGAAACCCAAGTCCTTCCAATGGTGTTCTGTTGGGCTGTTAATTGCGAAATCTGCACTTCCAAAGCACCGGCCACTCTGCAAACAGAGACAAGCTTTCTATTCCCGCCAGGCCAGAAATCCACAGAGGCAGTTCTACGCTGGCCTATAGGGTCACCAGGATTCAGAATCAACTCTACCGCAGTGAGGAAGTACCTCCAGAGGGAAAAATAATGAGGAGCAAGGCAAGCCTAGGCCAGAACCCCTGGGGCTAAGGGATCGGAAGACACGCACATGTAGGGGACACAGGCCAGAAACAAAAATAGAGGAACATCTACACACTAGCCTGGAAATCTACCCAGCCTCTTCACCCATCTCCCAGAAACCATGATACCAGACAAACTTGCTTTCCCTTCCACTAATCCTCCATCAAAGGTTGCTGTTCATTGGACGATACTCTGTCCACTATCTTCATGCTTTTCTGTTTATTTATTTCATCTTTTTTTTTTTAGGCCGTCACTGCTCTCCGGTGGTGGGAGTAGGAGGCCCAGCCCCACTGCTGGAATTGAACCTCCGTCCCAGTGGGCCGCAGTCCCGTGCACAACCACTACGCCACCGGGGCTCAGTCCTATTTATTTCATCTTTTTATAGCTTCACTCTTAAATATAAAAAGTCCAATTCCCCCAGACAATTTGAGAGAGGCTTCAACATAAAAGGTACAGACCAGAGCAAAACGAAAAAAAAACAAACCGAGAGGAAACAAAAGCAATGCGAACAATAGAAGAAACATTTTTAATATAATTGACATTCTTTGAGAAAGAGAAGTATTGGATTCATAAAGCAGTACTGGGGTGTCATTAAAGGTAAAATAGAAAGAAATAAGAAAAAGAAAAACTGTCAGTGAATAAGAAAGCTCTTTGAAACCAAAGGTAGCTATTGTAGAATAGAAATTTCCAGGAAAAGTTGCAGATTAATATTTTTAACTTTCCATAAAATTTTTAAAAAGGAAAATAAGAGAAGAACTACACCACAATGTTGAAAGACAAACCTAGGCTTCCCAACATTAGACTAGAAAGAAAAAAGCCAGGTAAATGAAGGACTTCCTGCACGATGCCAAACGAAATCATCAGACTACCAGGCCTGCTCCCGTGAGCACATGGGAGACCAAGAGATGATACTCCTGGCGCTCTGAGCTTCGGGGTGGGGGGTGGGGGGAGGAGAGAAGTGTGTGGGATACAAACAAGGATCGCTGAACAAGAACAGGGTGAGGTGACAAGTGGATGAATTCGTAGCTTGTCTGACACAGCACGCCATCTTGAAGTTGTGAGCACAGTTTTCCACCCAAACAGCGCCTTTGCACAAGTCACTGGTGATGACAAAGAAGGGACAAGAAGCATGATTAAGCCCCACTGAAGGGCCAATGACCTCCTCCCACCAAGCTTACACAACCTCTGTTTAGCCTGCGGTCAATCATGCGCGAGCACGCGCACACACAGTGCCACCAGGTCTGTAGACACTTGAATTCTATATGAGATCATCGCCACACTGGGGCCCTAGCCACCCCTGGACAGGGAAGAACTCCTGCCATACCAGCTGTCCAGCCCTCAGGTGCCCTCTGAGCCTGAAGTCGTTCTTCCAGGAATAAGAATCTTGACCGCAGCCATCGTCAGAGCCAGCACAAACTACTTCCAGATCAGATACCTAGTCCCAGATAATAAATAATCCCGCAGGAGCCGCATCCAGAACCAAAATCAAGACCGCCATCCAACATCTCAAACAATCAGAAAAGGAGCCGCAAAATAACCCGACGGCCACCAGGAAAAAAGAAATAGTGAAGATTCAAACAAGACAAGAAGTTCATTATTTCAAAGGAGTGACAAAATTGACAAAATCCTGAAAAGAATCTAGCAAAGATAAAGAAGGAGAAGGTGCAAATGACGGGAGGCGGGAATGCCACAAGAGAACCAACAGCTCTAATAAGGATGAAAACAGACTGTCCTAAGTTCCCATACTCCAAGTCAGCAAGTCTGGAAACATGCGCCCTACCTAAACTCACCCTAAACTGAAAAAAGGAGCAAAAACTCTAGTTGTGGATGATATGACTCTATACATAGAAAATCCCAAAGACTCAGCCAAAAAAAAAAAAAAAGGATTGTAACCAACTGCAAGACTCAGCCAAGTGGCAAGGTACAAGACGCACAAACAAAAACCAGCTGTTTTCCTCCTGCTAACAGAAAGGGCTCTGAAAATGAAATCATGAAAATAGTATCCCTCAAGAGACACCCAAAAGATAAAAGACTTAGGAATGAATCCAACCAGAGAGACAAAAGGCCGACAAGAAACCAAAAGAGACCTACATAAAAGAAAACATGTGTGGTATTTGCGGATAGGCACACGAGGACAATGTCGGTGCTGCCCCAAGCAATCTCCAGATATAATGCAATCCCAATCTAGAGTGCAACATCATTCTTTAGCTTCTGAGATCTGACGAGATCGGGCGCGTTCGGGATGGAAGGTTGAAGACCCACATCATTCATTAAAGAGATAGAAAACCTACTGTCAAGTTTATCTGGAAAGAAGAAAGACCGAGTCTGACTAAAGACGAACAAAACAGGAGATCTCTCACTTCCTGATCTCGAAATCTACTATGCAGCCCTGGTAGTCAAAAGATCCTGGTACCTGCCGCTACCGCAGTCGATACAGGAACCAATGGAACAAAGTTGAGAACTTAGATGTTCCCAGTGGAGCAATCACATCCGCAAACACCTTAGGATAAACAACCAACCACACGAGACCAAAATGGCAGCATTTACCCAAAGACGAGCTTCAGAAAAGCTAGGAAAGATCTAGAAACAGGAAACATAGGAAGGCAGTGGGGTAAAGGATGTTATATCATGATAATTAAAGTAACTGACATGAAATAGAATGCATATGAATTGTTGCATGGAAATCTGGTCTGCTCTGTAAACCTCCACACAATTCATAATAAAAAAAAAAGTTAAAAAAAAACCTCAGTGTTAGGAATGTAAGGGACACTATGTAAACCGAAAAATGGACCTGTTATCCAGAAGGAAGCAGAACCCAAGGATGGAAGTGTGTGAAAATAGACGTGCTGTTAGTGATGCTCTATTAGAAGTGGCTGTTGCACGCCCATGTTTTAGTTGTTTGTTTCTAGGGAAATCCATAAAGGTAAAGTTGTGTGTTAATTGATACGATGCAGCTGAGCACACACAATAGGACCCAAGAGACCACCTCTCTGTAGATCTCAGATATCAAAAAAAGCCTTCCCCAGCTCCGTCTTCAGCCTGGCTTTGTCCATCAGAACAAAACCACCACCTCACGGGGTTATCATCTTCTCTAAGGACAATACCTCAGGGACTCGGCTTTCACTTGACTTTTTACTCCTCAGAACCATGCAGAGGAGTGGGGATTAGGCATTTGCCTAGGGTGACTGTGGTAGTTACATAATCTGGTGTCAATTTGAAAGGATTACAAGTGGAGGGCCCTAGCCCTGTCAATCAGGATATAGCCAATAAGATCTCACATGGGCATGATCTTCCTCTGAAAATTCTGGGAACGCCTGTATTTTCTTCCTGGGAGGCATCTCTCTCTCTCTTTCTCTCTGTCATCACTCCCTGGAAGACACTGTGGCTGACAAGACACATGAAACTAAGCTAGTGCCCTGAGCTGGAGAAACCACATGAACCTACCCTGATGCAACCAGACCTCTGAAGCCTGAAAAGCTATGTAGAGAGCCCTGCCAGAGGCACTGGATCCAAAGACAGTCTACCCACTGGCCTGGGATCATCTGCATTTGGAGTCATTGCATGTGTTTTGTGAGTCTGAAGAGGACATTATAGATTGGTATCAGACATATGGGCTAACATCGGGCCTATGGGCTTGGACTGGACTGGGAGGGAATGCTTTCTTAATGCATAATTACCCTGTATATAAAACTCTCTAATATACATATGTGTCTCTCTGGATTTGTTTCTTGAGTCTATGCAGACTAACACAGTGACCAAGTTTAATAATACTAAGCCATCAAAATGTACTGAGTCATCCTGACTACTATAAACTTATCTGTAATACATGGCATTTTCTGAACTAAATATACTTATATCTAAACTTGAAGCATAATCACAACCACTTCTAAATTATCAAGTAGTTCATAATGAACATACTATGCTTGCTATAAGAACAGCTGTGCACCCACGCTGGTCCCCACTGAAAAACACTAATGAGCTGTGGCAAAGGACGGTGATCCGGAACCATTCCTGAGGGGATGAGGTGGGGCGCTGGGAGCAGAGAGAGATCAAAGTTGAGAACAAGTCTCAAGGGCTTGCTTTGGGGACAGAGTGAATCAATGCACCAACAAAAAGAGATTTATAGGCTTCAATTTGATGCAAATTAAAATTGAGATGAGTGCTCATTAGCAAATGGAGTGTTCAGGAACCTCGGGACAAAGGAGTCACGAACTCAATAGAGAGACGTTGGAGTCATAATAAAAGGATGGGAAAATGAAACATGTGAGCAGGTGACATTTCTCAGAAAGAATGAACAGAGAGAGCAACATCTTGACCCTGATGCAATAGAAACTAACTTGGCTGTGGCCAGCCCACACCAACTACCAGAAACGATCATATAATTCACTGTCCACTTCGATCCATCACATATTATTATCATTTCTACAACCGTAACAGGCTTGATCAGGGAACGGCTGGGATTGGGGTATGCTGGCAGTGCCCAACAGAGCGATACTGATTCCTGAGGCAAAAAGAAAAAGAAGTATGTCATAGCGATCCTATCTGTTCTATCGGGGAGTGCTCCCCCGAAGGCCTGTGCACCTAGAGTCTCAGAATGTCAACTGATTTGGAAACAGGGTCTTCACAGGTGTAACTGTTTAAATGAGGTCATACTGGATTAAGCTGCGGCCTAAATTCAACCAAGGGGGTTTCCTCTAAGAATAGACACACAGGAAAGAAGAACGCCCCTGTGACAACAGAAGCAGACACCATGTGGCATCACTGCAAAACAAGGGACACCGAAACTTGCCAATAACTGCCAGAGGCTAAGAGAGAGGCCAAGGGTGGCTTCTCCTTCAGAGTCTCCAGAAGGAACAACTCTACCAACACCTTGAATGCAAGCTTCCAGCCTTCCAAACAGTGAAAGAATCCATTACCATTGTTTTAAGCCACCCAATGTGTGGTACTTGGAAATACACTGTATTTAAATTTTTATATTTCCATTGTGGCTTTCTCACGTTTTGTGTGTGTGTGTGTGTGTGTGTGTGTGTGTGTAACTGATAAGTTTATCTTGATTCCTGAATTTGGGGCACACCTCTAAATTTTGCACCTAGAGCAAGTGCCTCTTTGGCCTCACCCTAAACCTTGCCATGAGGGTGAGACATCTGACATTTTAGTAACTCTTACTGCTATCCTAATAGGCAGTTAGCATAGCCAAAGAGGAGACAAGTAATTAAAAAATAAGCAAACAAATGTGATTTCTATATAGAGCTACCTTCTCTTAATAAATGATGCCTCCCTCTAAGCAGAAATTCAACTCATCTCTTGGAAGGAATGCACAAATACTAGCAAACCTTATGAAAAAATAAGAGGCACTATTTGTTAATTCCATCAGCTTCCACTAAGAACCAAAAAGCAATATATGATAGTTTTGGGGGCCTAAGACTCATATAGGGAATTTTATTAATATATTATACCCACTTAGAGAAAAATATCTAAAGAAAAACTCTCTTAGAGTTGAATATGAGTAGGAGAGAGTTAGCTATAGAGCGAGTTTGAAAACAGGGCCACGGAGGTTTTTTTTCATTTTTCTCCTCTGTTGTGGGTGGAATCTCTGTCCACAGTTCTTGAACATACACAGGCTTTGACTGCTTCAGCCAGGAAAATACAGGGGATGTGATACTGAATCTGGGTCATAAAGACAATGCAGCATCTCTCATTCACTAGAGCAGTCACCTTCAGGGCCCTGAGCTGCCACGTAATTAATTCTGACTCCACTGAGAGCAGCTGCTGTTAGGATGCCAAGCCACAGGAAGGAATCAGGTGTAACAAAGTTAGTTACAGAAGGACAAATACTCTACAACCTACTTATATAAAATATCTAGAATAGGAAAGCATATAGAAACCAAAGTTGATTGGTGGTACCAGGAACAAGTGGGAAGGGATATTTGCTGTTTTAGGGATACTGAGTTATGTTCTGAGTGATAGAAAAATCTGGAAGTGAATAATTATGATAGATGAACAGCATATGTGAAAACTGGCATGGCAGTCATCTAAACTCCTCTAATGTTGTGAGAAAGAGAATTGCCATCAGTACCAGACCAAGCTGATTCCTATGAATCAGAGATCAGACCTTTCCTGTCTCCAAATGTTTCAGCAGTACCAGAGATTTCTATTTCTCTGCTGTGTTCAATAATAGTTCATGGAAATATTTGCAATGACCAGATAAAACTCATAAATAATAGTTACAATTTATAAGACATAGGACATTGCACTATTTAATATGACTTTTCTAGCTATAGTCTGTGTAATTCCCATTGGACAAACTTTTCCTGATGGGTCTGAGTAAGAGAAGGTAGGGAAAGGTAATGATAGGATTTCATTGTGAGAATTGTTAACAGGATTCATTATGATAGTCATTTTACTGAGTGTAAAATAAGCTGTTTCAGAAGTAGGACAGGGACATTTCCCATTTCTTCTCTACGCAAGAGCCAGGAGCATAGTACGTCCTCTGGAAAGTGAAGTTCCTATAGAGTGGGCCTCATTGATCCAGGAGACAGCTTTGACACCAGAGGAGGGACCGAGGTGTAGCAGCAGCCAGTGCAAAATAGTATCTGACTGAATGGGCATTGTTTTGATGTGTGAGCTAATAGAAAGATTGCTAAAATGAGTATTGAGCAGATTAAAGCGGCACACGCAGATAGAAAATATCATTCGGTTTAATGTATGATGGTTTATTGAGTGGGGTGGTGGGGGTGTAGTTATCTGCATCACCTAATACATCAGGGGTAAAAGGACTAGTGTGAACAAGAAAGAAATTAATATAAAAGCCCCTAGGAGGTTCTGAATAAGATAATAAGCATGAAAGGGGATTTTGCCAAAGTCAGAGATTAGTCTTGGTGGATTATTGGAGACTTTCATGTAGGAAAAGAAGGCGGCTTATTGCTGGAACTGCAACAATAAATGGAAGAATAAAATGGAAAGCAAAAAATCGAATGACTATAGCGTTATCAACTGAAAATGAACCTCAAACTCATTCTACTGAATCTGTTCCAAGGAAAGGGACAGCTGAAAGGAGATCTCTAATTTACTGCCCTACCTAAAAAGTCCTGCATGTAAGTACTTATCTCGTATGGAAATTCATATCCTATAAAGGGGGTTGCTATTACTGCAAATAGAAGTGTGACTCCAATGCCCAATGTTTCTAAGAATAAGAACCATACTGAATTCCTCATCCAATATGAATGAAAAGGCAGATGGAAAATATTGAAACTCTGCTAGCATGAAATAGCAGATTATTCAGTCATAATTTACATCTGGGGAAATATGAGTGACTAATGAAAATGTAATGAAAATGCAGTTATTGTGACTGCTGTGTAGTGTGTAGCTAAGAAATTGGCTGTATACTTGTATGTATAAAACTTGTTGGAACTGAGTCCCGGTGGCATAGTGGTTGTGTGCAGGACTGTGGCCCACTGGGTTGATGGTTCAAATCCAGCAGGGGCAAGGCTGGGCCTCCTACTCCCACCAGAGGGCAATGATGCAATAAAAAAACAAAACCTTATTGAATTAGAGAATGTTTTGTTGTGTCTATTTTTTCCACACTGAAGAAAATAATTACATGAATAACAATGAGTACAAGGAAGAATTTGTTCTAGAATTGAAGATAATTATACAACTCTTCTTTATATGAATGAACTATTGCATTTTATGACATGTGGATGAAATTCACATAAAACAGTTTAAAAAAAAACCTATTAGGACTTCTAGAATTAAGCAGACTCCTGGTAGGGATCCAAAATTTCATCATGTTGAGATATTTGAAAGGGCAGGGAAGTCAATGAAAGAGTGATTAAAAATTTTAATAAGAGGATGGGTTTTGCAAATATTGGTCATTAATAGTTCATGTCATTGAAGTACAACAATGGTTTTTCATCCCATTGGTTATGGTTAAAGCCTACTTGGTCAACTAATTGGAATCTCCAGAATGTATAAATTATAGAATATAGTTGACATCACATTAAAGTAACATTTTGTTGAAGATTATCCAATAACGGTTGCAGCAGTATTGACAGGAAGCTGCCAGTGGTTCAGACCAGATTCAGAAGAGCAAGTGGAACCAGGGAAAGTATTGCTCATGGCTAAAAGCAGAGAATTCGAGAAATATGTTTGTGTTTTATTGACTAGGCCACAGCATTAGACTGTGTGAGCCATAACAAACTATTGGTAAACCTGAGAAGAATGGGAATTCCAGAATACTTCATTGTGTTCATACAGAACTTGTACATAGATCAAAAGGCAGTTGTGTGACCAGAACATGGGAATACTGCAAGGTCTAACATGAGGAAAAGTTTGTGTCAGAGCTGTATCCTCTCATCACACTTATTCAATCTGTATACTGAGCAAGAAACTGGATTATATGAAGAAGAATGTGGCATCAGGATTGGAGGAAAGCTTCATAACAACATGTGCTATGCAGATGATGCCATCTTGCTGGTTGAAAAGTGATGAAAATCAAGGATGTCAGCCTTCAGTATGAATTACAACTCAATGTAAAGAAAATCAGAATGTTCACAACTGGACCAATAGGTAACATTGTGATAAATGGTGAAAATGTTGAAATTGCCAAGGGTTTTGTCTTGCTTGGATTCACAGTCAATGCTCGTGGACAAACCAAAACCAAACTCACAGCCATATGCAATGCTGACTCATAACCCCCTCTCCCACTTGAGGGTTTCTGAGCTGTAAATGTTTACATGAAGAGATGTCAGAGTAACCAGCCTCTGAAAATTGTGGGGTGTCTGTAGGAGTAATTGTACAGCAATGCTATATAGAGAACATAGTAAAGTCATAGAAGATAGGAAAGGTAGAAGAGAAGATAAAATAAAGGAGTCAGACACATTTCACAGTAGCATACTCACCTCCTGGACAGCCATGATCTCAGCAGTCAGGTCCACGCAGAGAGCGGGAGGAGGGAAGAGGGACATTCTTTTATTTCTGACCAAGGTCTATATATACTTAGGGGCATACAAGTCCCCGCTGATTACAGGTAATCACATATATCACAGGAAGGGGTTGTACCAGAGAGAATACAAGTAATGGGAGGGGGACAGTCTTGGGGTGTACACGCAATAGAAAGGGGAAGGACTAGGGCAGTGTCTCAATCTTCCTAATGCTGTGACCTTTTAATACACTTGCTCATGTTGTGGTGACCCCCCCCACCATAAAATTATATTTGTTGCTACTTCATAACTATAATTTTGCTACTGTTATGAATGGGATGACCCCTGTGAAAGGGTTGTTTGACTCACAGGTTGTGAACCTCTGGATTAAGGGTACACATGTGATAAGATGAGCAGATCCTAAATTCAAGATGGCAGCCTAACCTTGGTTGTGCTTGTGCTGACTTGACTTATTCTGAGCTCTCCTTCATGAAAGCAATCCACTATCTTTATCAGCAGGGAGTGAACCCCACATATGGTGGAACAGAGGATAGTATGATTGCTCTGGATGGCTGATGCCTTCAGAGAGAAAACTTCTAAGCTGCTGACTATACAATGAGCTAGCTAGCAGGAGACAACCTGGGGTGGATCTCTTTTGCATCCCATAAGTCAAAAGGCCCATCTTTCTCCCAAATGCTCATGAAAGAAGCACTTAGGAGATCAAAAGATGCATTGCATTGGGAAGCCTGCTGCACAAGATCTCTCTAAAGTATTAAAAAGCAAGACTATTATTTTGAGAACTAAGGTGAGCCTGATCCAAGCCGTGGTATGTTCAATTGTATGTTAAAGTTGAATACTGAATAATGAAGACCAAAAAAAAAATCAATGCATCTGAATTATGGTGTTGGCACAGAATATTGAAAGTTCCATGGATGACCAAAAGAACAAACTAATCTGTCTTGGAAGAAGTATAATCAGAATGGTCCTTCAGAGGGAAGAATGGCGAGACTTCCTCTTATGTGTTTTGAACATGTTGTCAGGAGAGACTAGTCCCTGAAGAAGTACTCACGCTTCATTAAGTAGGGCAGTGAAAAAGAGGAAGGCCATCAAGGAAATGAATTGACACAGTAGTTGCAACAGTGGGCTCAGGTACAGGAACAAATCAGAGGATGTGGCAGGACCAGGCAGTGCTTCATTCTGTTGTGCACAGGATTGCTTAGGGTCAGAGCCAACTCCATAGCACCTAAAAATAACCACAAAAGAGCTTTATGAGTGAACAATGTACCCAGAGCCCTTCCGTTTATTCTTTCATAATAGACTCCATAATCATGAGTATTGTCTGGGAGTTCTGGGTAGCCATTGCCATGTATTATAGAAACTGGCTGAAAAGTAGTTTTTTATGAGACAGAAAACCAGGGAGGTAATGCATTACGACTCAAGATCAGGAAAGAATCGGGATACAGTTCAGAGGGCAAGGCTTATTCTCAAATATACCCTCAGGCAGACCCCTCCTGGGTCCTGTCTTCAAATCTCCCACATATCCTGGGTCAACCCAGATTTTCCCTGCTTGAACAAGTGTTACAAAGTCCTTTAGCACCCCTGGTAAATGTTGGAATGTACCGCTTTCTACCAGAAAGCTTTCTGACAGAAGGTGCTCAGCTATCTTACTTTGTGAGCCAAGAAAGCCCACTGTGCCTCTATTACTGCTTCCTGTGATCTTTTACCATCTCTAATGTTACCATTGTCTACTGGTTCTAGGAGTTTCTCAGTGTGGGGACTGTGGGTCCAAAGGATGTGGATCCTACTTCTGATTCATCCACCTCTCTTCTCTGAACGTGAGCAATCCATCTGCTATATTGCCTGCTAATCCTGGGGGGTCATCAGCAGCCTACCACATGACCTGCCAACCTCGGATCCATCGACCTCTGCAGCCACCAGCATGTGGTCTTACTGCCCATCTTAGGCTCAACAAACTAGTTTTAGGAGTCAAGAGGAGCCTCCAGGTTAACATCTGATCTACAAACTTTGAAGCTACCTAAACTTCTATAATTCTGAGCCATTTTCTTGTTAATCATTTCTCTATTTTTTTATATATGAGGGGGTGCCCCCCCAAAAAAAACAGAATTACCCTGAGCGAGGCTGAACTTTTATAGTATTCATGCTTTTCCCATTAGGCAAGCATTGAGCAACTCACTCTAAGTTAGTGCACACAGTGGCATCACCTGGGAAAGTTCTCTCTGGTCACAGTGAATTTTTTCACAAAAACAGCTTTGCTCAAACATCATTTTTTTGTGATGACTGATTTAAGAGAACAGTTTCCGGCTTTGAAATTTTGTTTCTTGCTTTGGGAAAATGCCACAGAAAGTGTAGTGATGTTGAATACAGCTTACAAGGGCAGCACTAATGGTAAAACTCAAATGTATGAGTAGTTTTGTCATTTCAAAAAGGTAAAAGGTCAATTTATGACAAATCTTGCTCTTGACGTCTGCCAACTTCCTGAATGAATAAAAATGTTGACTCGTAGCGCATTTGGAGTTGTTCCACGAGGTCAAGCTGTTAACCAAGCTTTCTATTTAGCGGTTCTGAATTGGTTGCATAACAGTGGAGGGGCAGGGCAAGGCCTGATTTGTGGCAAACAGGGTGGGTGTGGGAGAAGGAGTGGGGAGGTAGTTTTAACACTATGACAACTTACCTGCTCATGCAACCATCTCAGTGCACCAGTTTTTGGCAAAAAAAAACAGCGTTCTTCTCTTGCTCCATGCACCTTACTCACCTGATCTCAATCCATGTGACTTCCGTTTCCATGAATGCAGAGGAACATGAAAGGACATAAAAGCAATTTAATGAAGTAGAAGAGGTGAAGAAAAAAAGAGGGAGGTGCTGTCAGTCATGCAAACAGAT
Source organism: Nesogale talazaci (assembly GCA_004026705.1). Taxonomy (NCBI): domain Eukaryota; kingdom Metazoa; phylum Chordata; class Mammalia; order Afrosoricida; family Tenrecidae; genus Nesogale; species Nesogale talazaci. The sequence goes on along the minus strand of PVJH01013498.1, from coordinate 18,411 downwards.
GAGTTCAAAAAATGATTCCGAATGGAACTACAGATCTGACAAATGTCTTAAGTGTAATGGAAAGTACTTTGAAGGTGATATGGTTGTTTTGTAAAAAAAATTCGTTTGGGGGTGGGTACCTCCTTGTATATATAAATGTCACTAGCTTTCTTTCTCTTCTGAACCCAACATATCACCCATTAGCTATGAACGCTTTATAAAAGTGATACATTGCACCACGTTTGGTAATTCTGTCACAATTCACAATATAGTAAAGATAAACAATGGTAAAAACAGCATGTTTTGTTACATACATATTTATCACACACAAAAAATAGTTAAGTAAATGAAAAGCCATGTATAGGCATTGCTGTCTTTGAAATGTTCCTGCCCAATGGGGAAAGAGAAACCATCCCTGCTGATAGTCCATTGTGCCAACCTGGCCAACAGAAACATGTGGGATTAGTCAGGTCACAGTTTGATTGGAGGGCAAAGAGATGTGTGGCAAGGCCCGCCTCGCTCTCTCTTGCTTGCTGGTGATTATGCTGGAGCGTGTGTGCTGCTGCTGTACCTAGGTCTCTGCCACAAACTGTGAGTTACACTACCTGTGATCCAGGCCAATCTGAGGATCGTATGGCAAGAGGTTGCGGCTCCCTGAGGCCTGTTTCACCAAGCTGTTGCATACATCACTTGAGCTTGAGGCTGGTGAATTCTGTCACTTTATGTTTAGTAAACCAGCCTGTCTCCTTTGCTAAGCTCCTGAGTTAATGACTGTTGGTGATCCACCCTGCTGCCTGTGGATAGACTGCTTGTCTTATCACAGGGAGGACTCTGCTGTCTGCTTCCTTGATCCTGGGCCCAGCAGCCCACTTGAGTTAAAGGACTTCCAGTATATCAACTGTTTCAAGGAAGTGGGTTGCACTGAACCCTCTGTACTGCTGTGCAAACTAATTAGCTATTATATTCCTTCTTGCTATATAAACCTACCCTCTTATATATATGTAAAATCCTAAGTGTCCTGGTTTTGTTTCTCTAAGAACCTTGCCTAACACACCTGCAATGCCCAATTTGAAATTCTGACCTATAAAACCCATGATCACAATAAAATGGTTACTTCAAGTAGCTAAATATAGGTCAATGTAACACTAGAACAGTCTGAGGGTCAGAGACATTCATTTCTTACGAATAAGAATAAATCCACAATCCAAGAACATCTCAGTTATCTGCAGACTAGTAGGTCACAGTATTTTAGCATAGCACTTTTTCCAAATTATCTGAAGTAATCTTTGCACCAAAGTCTTGTCCCACTTGATGCTTTATTACAGCTTCAGAACGATGGAACACATACAGAGGGCCTTGCCAGTATTTTTTTTCCCTCTCAAATTGGCATCTACCTCAGTTGTAAGATAGATAAAATTATGAAGTTTTGTACAGTCCCTATTTCAAATTTTGTCCTATGCATAGATGTTAGTAAAATGCATTTGCAACTCTCCTAATAATAATTGTTACATGGTTCTTAAAATCATTTTATTAGGGACCCATACAGCTCTTATCACAAAACATTTATACATACATCGTGTCCAGCACATTTGTACACTTGTTGCCATCATCGTTCACAAAACATTTTCTTTCTACTTGAGACCTTGGTATCATTTTCCCCTGTCTCGCTCATGAACCTTTGATAATTTATAAATTATCACTAGTTGTTTTCTTATGTTGCTATTTTGTGCCTATATATCTTACAGTACTCGCAGTGAAAATGCCAACATTGTTGCTGACATGCTAAGATCTGTGAAGGAACTCCAAAGAACAAAAGAGTTAGGAGCTTGCACAAGAGCTACTTTTGTATGGAAAGTGCACAGGGGCTCTCACTGCACATTCTGAGCTTTCCAACGTTAACCAGCCAGCATCTCGCAGGAAGCCTGCAGGTGTGCTACTTACTCCCTCCCATCCCCTTCCTCTCATAGCATGAGCACTCACTCACAGTTGGCCTGTAAATATCTGGTTAAGCTGTTAAATAACTAACTTTACAAATAGCAAAAGAACGTTCAAGGAGCTGTGTGTCTGTTAAAGCACGTTTTTGTAAATGCCAATCTAAATTTTCTCCCTATAAAATCCTGGATTTGCGGTACTTAAGCTCTGTGAAAATTCCCCTTTGCTGTGCTACTTTGGTGACTTCTTATAAGGTATGCCCAATCCTGGATTGTTTTGTTCCTTCAATGAACTCTACTTTCAACAGAAGACACTTCGGCAGATTTTTATTTTTATTTTGAAGCCACAGAAATAAAATTACCCTCAAACAATTTTCCTAGTTGCTTGGGGCTTTGGTTTTGGGGTTTTTTGTGTGTCTGATGGGTTGGTTTCAGGGGTTTTTTTTGTCTTGTAATACTGTGAAAAATTATAGAGTCATGTAAGTACATCTATTTTTCCTTGAATAAACAAGCTTTGCGCTCCTTTCATCCTGGGATCTGGGTTCCCAACTTTATGGTAAAATGTGATTAAAAATTACAATGTAAGACAGACTTTTTGAATGAGAGAACAATATAAAATTGCTTTTCTGGGGCTGAGCCCTGGTGGCGTAGTGGTTGTGCGCAGGACTGCGGCCCACTGGGTTGGAGGTTCAAATCCAGCAACAAGGCTGGACCTCCTACTCCCACCACCAGAGGGCAGTGATGCCCCAAAAACAAACAAAAAAGATATTTTTTTTTAATTGCTTTTCTGAATTGCAGATTTTGAGGTAGATGAATAGCATTACAGAGATACCATGGAAAAAATTTATAGTAACAAAAAAGTGCAGATTTAAGATCAAAAAGTGTAATATATTTTTCTGTTGTCACTATGCATTTACCAAATGTGTGATGAAGTAAAATGGCTTAGTATGGCTCTCCTATCCAGTCTTCATAACTTCCACCAAATGTCTGGGTGTATAGACCCAGTGTGAGCAGATCGATCTGTTTTACCATTCCACCGAGCATACAGAGTCATCTTCAAAGAGGAACAGAGTCCCAAAGCTAGCAAGCAATGAGCCAAGAACAAAGATGTCCAAAACAGTGGCAGAGGATCATGAGACAGTGGGCTTCCTGGCCCACGGACTGAATAAAGCGAAGTGCCTTCAGATAGGAGGCTGTCTGACAAAGTGGGAGACCCTTTGGGAATTTATCAGTATTAAACGGTGCAGAGCAGGGGTGCTCATACTTTTCCAGCATGGGAGTTACTTATAAAATGATCGAGTCAAAAGGGTCTACCAACTACAAAAATGCAAAAATATATAAACTTTTATTACACTTATTCACAAATGCATTGAGAATTCTTTTTATGTACAATGTAGGTTTATGTACCTTGCATAACTGCATGATTACATACTGCACAACACAATTGATTATGTACATTTTTTGTCATTACCTGAGTTTACCCTGATGACATGCACTGAATGGAATGAGCCAGGGATGCATAGTCTAGGCAATAGCTGCTGACAGACAGTCTCAAGCACACTTCCAAATGATCATCAGTCACGGTGGAACTGTACTTGAACTTAATGATCTTTATATGGGAAAAGGCTGACTCAGATAAATAAGTAGAGCTGAAGCATGCAGTCAAGGAGGTAGCACATTTTCTCATGTTTGGGTACTTTTTCTCTGCAAGTAAGTTCCAGAACTTTTCGTGCACTCTGGACTTCAGCTGAATGTCAGCTTGTAGTGTGAAAATCTCCCATTCCATATGAAAGTGATACATTTTTGTCTTCTTCCTTGGTCTAGCTCCCCCACTCATTTTAATACCTTTTCTTACGTTTAAGAGAAAAAAGACCAAGGTCTAAAAATTGGTGATAAGTTGGCTTGTTAGTTTTGCTGCACTGAGTACAGTTTGTACATGCGTTTGACACCTAAGACCTAAGACTCCTTCTGATTCCAGTCTTATTCTCACCATTCACACATACTCCAATAGAGAACACCATTGTAGAGAGTGTCCAAAATCAACATGCCCAAACTCTGAGTGAGTCATTCATCCACTTGAGGTGGTACACTTTAGAACTAGTTCGCCCAACATGCAAATCTACTCCAAATTTCATGTTTTGGATGAATGTTACTGAAATGCTTTCATGATGGAAGCAACCAAATTTTCCTGTCACGCAGAACTATTGTAAAAAAAAAAAAGAAATCTTTTATCACAAGAAAATTTTTATCTCTATATATTAGGGATAAACTTCTGCCCCACCCCCAAAATAGTAACTTTTTTTTGGGGGGGGGGGCATCGTTGTCCTCTGGTAGTCGTGGGAGCTACCCAGCCTTGTTCCCGGAGAGCTGCTGCTGGATTTGAACCGCCAAGCCAATGGGCTGCAATCCCGCACTCAACCACTACGCCACTGGGGCTCAGTCCCAAAGTAGTAACTCTTAGGAAAAAATAACTTTTCTTATAAAAGTCTTATGAAAACGAATAAAGGGTGAGGGGGGGGGGAAAGGCTGTAAATTTTATTTTATAGCCATTTAAGAGAAAGAGAAGGGCAACCCAACTAAGAAAATAAGTGAGAGAAGCAGGAAGAGGAGGAATGGAGGAGGAAGGGCATAGGGGTCCTGGGAGGAAATCCAAATGGAGAGGAAGAGAAGACGAGAGGGAAGGAGCAATAGAAACCTAGGCTCCGAGGTTTTACAGATGGCCTTAGGCAACCTGGCCAGGACTCCCCAAACAGTGAAAGCAGCTACTGCAATTCCACCCCTTTCACGGCAATCTCTGAGTCGATTTCCTTATCTGTACACTAAACCTTCAGTTTGTACCCGTTGGCATTCTCTGGTTTTCCTTCAGACAGGCTGATACTCATATGGGGTTACCAAATGGTGAACCACTTCTCAGACCTCTTTGCTTTTTATACCTGGTCTTTGGAGATGCCACTTCTGGAGAGTCTAAAGAAAAATTAAATTATCACTAATTCCTTCAAATGAAATTAACTCAAGGTCACCGGCACTGAATCAGTTCTGAGTAACAGCAACCCCGTAAGGCTGAGTAGAATTGTCCTGTGGGTTTCCAAACCTCGCTTTAGGGCCTCGCCTTTCTCCCGGGAGCATCTGATCGTTTCAAACTGCTGGCCCCGCAGTTAGTAGCCCAATGGGCAAACTTCGATGCCAGCAGGATTCCAGGTGCCCTCTAGCCCTGCCTCCACGTAAAGGGTAAGTTGTAAGAGCAAGAACTTAACTGGACTGCCTTGTGTCTTTGGGCTTGGAAGCTTTCTCCTTTTAACAAGGTGCAATCCTACCACTACCGCTCTTTATTAAGAATTCTACCTCATGAACATCCAGACATTTTTCAATTTTATAGAACGGGGAAAGAAACCAAATGATTTTTTTATGATGTTTATTCAAATTACGTATAAATATGCACATATACTATTCAAAGATTTAATAATTCATTTTTAATAAAAGCATCAAATATCAACTATTAGCTTTTCTTTTAATGAAATTATTGAAACAAATTTCTAAGTCTGTAGCCTTATCAAAAAACTCTTGATCTCCTTTAACTTTTCCAAATTCCTTCAAAGCTTGTATATAGTTGAACACCTGCATTTGACTCAAAGGTTTAGGCTCTTCGAATGGCAGATCCTCATCGCCTTCATCGTCATGTTTAGAGTGGGCCTCCTCAAGTTCTTGCAAGTTTTTATGATGCATCTTGGTGGCTATTTCTTTGTCATTGTCAGTACAAGGTGCAGCACTGACTTTGCTTTCTGAAACACCAACATAAATGTCCTTTATCGCATCCTCAATCTGCATGAGGTTATCGGGCTCAATAACTGTCTTGCTTTGAATGCGGTCGCCATTGCCAAATAAGAAACCACACTGCTTAAGGCATTTTCTTACATTGCAGGTGATCCCGTGATTCTTTTTGAAGCTCTGAAGCCACCCGTTAGATGCTGAGAATCCATCAACTTTTAAAAGTTTTGCCGTTTCCTTTGCCTTTGCTTGTAAGATAGGTCCTGAAATGGGAATATTTTGGGCTGAGGCTTGGAGAAACCACTCAAAAACAGATTTGTTTATTTCGGCATAATTTCCATCCCTTCCTTTCTTGACATTTATGTTGGCACTGCTCATGTACTTTTCGATTATTTTATCCTTTTCTTTTATAATTGAGTAAATCTGTGATTTGCCACACTTGAACTTAATTACAGCTTCCTTGACAGTCTTTTTCTCCTCCGTTATCATTTTGACAACATCAAGCTTTTCTTTCAGAGATAAATTTCTCACTTTCTTGTCCATGGCTGTGAAAGAATAAGCTCTTTTAAAAAGGAAACAAAAAGAAAATATTCTTATAAAAATAAATCAATTTAAGATCTTCTGGAAGCTGAGCCCTGGTGGTGCAGTGGTTGTGTGCAGGACGGTGGCCCACAGGGTTGATGGTTCGAATCCAGCAGCAGCTCTCCAGGAGCAAGGCTGGGCTTCCTACTCCCACCAGGGCAGTGACGTGGAAGAAAGAAAAAAAAAAAGACAAAGCCTTTAAAGATCTTCTTAAAAATGTGACCATCTCAAACAAAAACACAAAAAAAGAAAACAATCAACACCATTATATGATAAAGTTAGTACACTTTCATAAAATATTTAAGAAAAACAACATGATTTTTTTGTTTTTCCTCACAGCTAGACCAATAAGCAACATCCTAATAAACAAAGAGTGGACTTGTCAGGGATTTCATTTCCTTTGGATTCACAATCGACATCCATGGAAAAAGCAGCAGGCAAGAAATCAAACAAGTCTTTGCACTGGGCAGATCTGCTACTGCTGCTAAAGAAGAAAAAAGGACAACTCTGTTTTTGGCATCACAGCCCTCTGGTGGTCGTGGGCGCTACCCAGCGCTGCTCCTGAAAGCTGCCGCTGGATTTGAACCACCAAGGCCGCGGGCCGCAGTCCCGCACTCAACCACTTACGCCAAAAGGGCTCAGCCCACGAACAACTCTTTAAAGCAGCTATCACTTTGAAGACTAAAGTGAATCATGGTATTTTCAAACACCGCGTATGCATAAGAAAGCAACACATTGAATAAAGGAGACCGAGGAAGGGATGCCTTTGAATGATGGTGTTGGTGAAGCTTGCTGAATGACTATATCTTAGGCAACCCGAAGAATTAACAAATGGCCTTATTTGAAACATGGTGGCAGGAGGGCCCAGTCCTTGGAAGAAGATGTCATGCTTGGCACAGGCGGGGTGAAAAGAGGAAAACTCTCAAGGAAATGAACTGACACGGAAGGTCCATCGCAAAGGACCCCACACCCTTTCATTCTGTCCCTGTCAGAACTCCATCAATGGCACCACCTACCATCTCCCCCCACCTGCCACCACCACCACCCACCCCACTCACTGTTTAGTCGGGAATGTTTCACTCCTCTAAATGGGGGGCAAAACAAGAAAACTCCTTTTGAAGAAAAGAAGTGGATTTGGGAAAGAATAGCGTGCATCAAAATGAAAGTCAAATTCCTCGCGACGAGAAGAATTTCTAGGTTCTGCCAAGTTTGACGAAAGAAATCTATTTATATCTTACCTTTTGCCAATCGTTATGGATGTAGTTTATCTCGGGGGGGGGGGGGAACCCCACATATAACCTAACACGGACGAAAGCCAGCAGTTGGGTGGGCTCAGAGCACGGGGGCCACGCACAGCCGCCCCTCACGCGCAGCGCCGACACCAGAGGCTGCAGCGGGAGGCTGGGTCCCCAGCTGGGGCTCCGGTGCTCCTCGGCACCAGCATCCGCACGTCCTCACAGTCCAGGGGCCTTCTCAGTGGGAGACTCCAGCTTTCAGAGAATATTTATTAGGCCGGAGGGATACTTTTATGTAAAATATTTGATGTTCCTCCTCTGACAGGTTTCCACTTTACACAGGTTCTGGCTTTCCCAGTTTTTACCGGGGAAAGCTGTGGCCTCGCCGATGTCACTCCCAGTTTTCCCCCGGACCACGTGTGAAAGCAACAGCAAGAACCTTCCAAATCAACACCCTGGAAAAACGCATTGTGCAGGTGTTTCCGCGGCTTCGCAGACGTCCCAATTGAGCCGGTTCTGAACGAGGCTGAGGGTCTGCCGCGCTTTCGTCCTAATCCCCAAGGGACGGGAAACGCCCAGGTGGAAGCTTTGGCAAACTGCGAGACCTTCCGATTACGCTTGTTTGGTCTTGGGAGGAAAAGCGGGGAAAACTTGCTCAGAGGTCGGCCCGGCACGTGGGACGGGTCAGCCCCGCTTACGTCACAAGAAGCCAGCGCAGGGGGTCACCGAGCGGGGTGGTGACGTCACGTTCGAGCCCGGGCGAAAGGCCGGCGGACGCTTACGAGGCGAATGCAGACCAGGCCACCGGGAGGAGGGCGGAGGGAGCCGCGGGACCCCGGCTGCGCGGGGCGGCGACAATGTCGCGCGTGCGCAGAATGAGCCAGCTGGAACCGATGTCGCGCGTGCGCAGAATGAGCCAGCCCGAAACGATGTCGCGCGTGCGCAGCATGAGCCAGGCGGGCTGCCCTTCCGGCCGGCGAGCGGCGTTTCCCGGCAGACCTCGCGGCCAGGCCGGGTCGGACTCCACCCGAAGTGACGCTGCGCGCGCGTCCCCGCCTCTTCCGCGGGGACTAAATGCCCAGTCAGCTACAGCTCATGGTGACCTGAGTGCCAGTGGAGCGAGCACTGGGTGTGAAACAAGACCAACCAATGCCAGCGAGTGGAGGCTGACCCGAGTGTCCCTCTAAGACTCAGGTGTTACAAGAACCTCACCTCTAGTTCCCCACAACTTTGCAGTTAGCAACCCAACACCTAACCCCCCCAGGCAAACTGGAAATAGAATCAACTTCTCTTCCAGATCTCCACGCCCCCCTTTGAATGGCTAACTAGATTGCTTTTGATCTCTGTAAACTATAGGATAATTGTGTCTCAACTGTAAATAAACTTACTCAATGGGTTTCCTGGTGTAATGTGACAGGAAAAGGCGTCTTCCTCTCGCCTTTAAGGTGTGGCAAACAGTCACATCCGGTTGTGACATTTAAGAAGATTCTTAGATAGAGGCAAGACTAGAGAGACCCTATTTAGGTCCTAAGGAGTTTAACCTCGTAATTTACACCAACGCAAGTAAGTTTTTCTCTAAAGCTCTTGGCAGGTAGATTTGGAGAAATCATGCCCTTTACATAATAAAGTATCATGAATTGCTTCATCATAATAAATACACCTTTCTGGAGAAGCCGTACAGTGGAACCATTGGATGCTCCACAAGTAGAGCCCTTAGACAAACCAGGTAAACCAGCGTTCAAATCTCACCTTTGCCACTGGTGTATGATGAGGCTGGTAACCTACCTACTACCAACTGCACTGAGGCACCTCTACCATCAGAGCTCAATTCTATTTCCCTCTCTCCATTTCCAAATGTATATTGTGGTCTTTGAATGATGGCTTGTTTTTCTTTTATGTGTTTCCGGGGTATTTTGCTCTTTCTTTTATCATTTTTTTTTTTCACTGTATTCTTTCCTGGGTAGTCTTTGGCACTCTGGTGTTACATACCAGTGAGTACTCACTGAAAGTTTGTTAAAGTAATTCCAATTCTACAAAGCTTCATTACGGTCTATTTCCCCTCTCTGAAACAATGTAATGCATGTAATAGCTTTTATTAAGAGCTGCTTTAAGTAAACTTATTTACAGTTGAGACACAATTATCCTATAGTTTACAGAAATCAAAAACAATCTAGGTAGCCATTCAAGGGGGGGGGGTGTGGAGTTCTAGAAGAGTGATTTTAATAAAATAAGGGATCTATTCTCCAAGAATCATCCTTTCTTTTCTTTCTACCCCCTCCAAGAATCATCTTACAGATTATTTATGCAGTAATAGTACTTTTACCATGAAGAAATGTAATGCCACTACCATAACCAAATGATCAAATTAACAATAATTGGACAAAATAGGATGACAATAAATGTGTCCCTTGATGTGAAAGATGAAGGAGGACATAACATCACCTATGAAGCATTCTTGCCAAAATAGTAAACTTAAATCTGCTCAAAAGACATTTGTGTCAGGAGTATTTGCCTGGATTTATGAAAAACAAAATCAAAGCAATGAAGAAATTGTCTGGGTAATAGAGAAGCAGCAACTATAAACAATGTGTCATCTTTAGCTGGATTCTGGGAGGGGTGGGGAAATAGGAAGGAAGCTATTAAGGATATGAGTGTGACAAAGGGGGCTGAATCTGGATGCTAGAGAGATCATAATGTGTTCTTGCTATACAGACTCAGTGGCTCCCCAAAAGCCCCAGGGAAGAACTGCCCCATAGACTGGGGGCGACAGGAGCAGATTGTCTGCTCTTTTTCCTGCAGTTGCTGGATGGGTTCAAACTACTGACCTTTGGGTTAACGGCTAAGTGCTTAGTTCCTGTGTCACCTTGTCTTCTTAAAATGATATTCAGAAATGTCTTGGGTATACTAACTGCATTGTGTTATATGGGGCCATGTCTTGTTCTTACAGCTGACAGGCTGAAATAATTTGGGCTGTCAGGATATCTGCAATTAGCTCCCAAACAGTTCAGGGAGAAAGGGAGGGAAAGGGAAAGAAAATATGTGTTACTATTCAGAGATCAAAAAAACCAAATGTGACAAAATGCAATCAGCGAACCAGAGTAGCAAATATAGACACTCTTATTGTGAAATTTTTTCAAGAAAAATGTTGTGACAGTGGTAAAAAGTTGTGACAGACCATGATTTGAAATATCAGACTGTTTTATATTTATCATACTCTCTGCCCTTGAGTGGATTCTGAGTCATCGCGAACCTCCAGACCGGCGGAGGACCGCCTATGTGGTTTTCCAAGACCGCAAGTCTTTCTGGGCATAGAAGGCCTCGTCTTTCTTGCACTGAGCAGCTTGTGGTTTCAAACTGTTGCCTTTGTGGTTAGCAGTATAACACATAAGCCAATACATCAGCAGGTCTCCTTGGGATTGTGATCTAACACATGAAGCATGCTTTTCTTATTAGGAGACAACATGGGGATCATTTATTTTTTTACTTTATGCTCTTTTAAGTGACTAATAAACGTGTGCTTCAGATTTTGGTTTCTTCCCTTATTTACTCTGAGAAGAAAACTAATAAAAACATAGAAAAAGTGACTGAGCCCCGGTGGTGTAGTGGTTGAGTGTGGGACTTCGGCCCACTGGCTTGGCAATTCAAATCCAGCAGCAACTCTTCAGGAGCAAGGCTGGGCCTCCCACTCCCACCAGAAGGCAGTAATGCAAAAAAAAAAAAAAGTAGAAGCAGCCTTAGAAAGGCTGATTATTATTCCTGAATTTATTCAGTGAACTTCTGTTTCTTTTGAATGACTACTAGAAATAGAAACTACTACTAGAAGGAATTAACCACTTCATTGCTAAGCGATTAGGTAGGGTAATATTAGCTTTAGCTGAGGAAGGAGATTACTTTGATTCAAGGGGATGGGATAGTTCATAAGCATCAGATGTGCATGAAGTATACGGTTAAGTAGCCAGTATTTTAGTTTTGCTTTTCAGAGATAGCCAGCATGGCACTAAGTCAACTCAATGAAAGAAGCTGTCACATGCCATCTTGTGACAGCTAGCATCACATCTTACTTCAGGTCAAAGGAACTTCTGTGCCACATCTTTCGCTGCCTCCTCCTTGCCAGAACACTAGTAACACTAAGAAGGTCTGTGTATGACTTTAGTGGCTATCGTTTAATCTCCCAATGTCAATCTTGGTGTGATCTATTTGGGGCACAAATTGTTTCCTTGTTCTTGAATTGCTAACTGAAACCAAGACTGGGTGGCTAAAGCTTGGCACTAAATGCCATCCATGAAGGATGAATTTCTTCAAGGCTGGCCTGGCTGAATTATATTCAAGCAGTAACTAGTTTATTGACAATCCACAATTTACTTGTAACCGTCACTCTTGACCTTAGTTTCTTTTGTGTAAGAAGAGATTGGGTGGGATGATATTAGCTTTGACTCTACAGACAAACTAGCAGTTCTGTTGTCTTTACAGCTCATTTTCTCAAACTAGTACTTACATTTCTTCTCAGAAACACACGTCTGATGTCTGCACAGACCTCCAGAAACTGTCCTAGAGTTTTTGACCATTCAGAGACAGTAATGCACTTTGCACCTTTCCTCCAATCCCAACTTTCCAATTATAACGAGCCCATTGGCTGAGCCCCGGTGGCATAGCGGTTGTGCGCGGGACTGCGGCCCACTGGGAATGGAGATTCAATTCCAGCAGCGGCTCCACAGGAGCAAAGGCTGGGCCTCCTACTCCCACCACCAGAGGGCAGTGTTGCCAAAAAAAAAAAAAAAAGCCCATGCCTGCATGGAGCAGAGGTTGTTGTCTAGCCCCTATAAAAAGGACACAGAAAAGACATGGAAACATGCCTGCACTGCTCCAGAGAACAGTTTCTATGGGTATCGGGAGAAGGGACTGTGGTGGTACAGAAGATGGAGCAGATGGAGTTGGCTACTGAGTGGAAAGAGCAAGACCAGGCAATCTATGCAACTGAATTATCTTTAATTGGGGAAAAAATTCTATTCCGTTGGAAAAAAGAATGCGATTCAATTCACTGTTGTGATTTAGTGTCCATTATATACCATGACACTGCCAGTTACTGTTGGATTGCGAGGTCAGTGGTTCAAGTCTGGGCAAGAAAGAGGAAGCTATTTATCCCCCTGGAGAGTCACCATCTCAGAAACCCTACCTAGGTTTGCTGAGTCAGAACCGACTCCTTGGCAAGGGTTTTGAGGTACACAGCACCTACCAGGTGCTATGAAAATGCAAACTATAATGGGAAAGGTCCTATTTTTAAGGAATCAAGGCATACATTCAAGAATCCATGAAGTGACAAGGCTTAGAATTTTTTTGTTGTTGGGCATCATGGCCCTCAGGTGGTGGGAGTAGGAGGCCCAGCCTTTGCTCTGTGGAACTGGAATCGAACCTCCATCCCAGTGGGCCGCAGTCCCGCGCACAACCACTACACCACTGGGGCTCAGCCTGACAAGGCTTAGAATTATATGTCAAAATTACTTGCTGGCTCACTGCCACTTATCTAGTAGATGGGACAGAGTACAAATGCCCCCTCGGGTTTCTCAGACTATAAATCTTTATAGCAGCAAGCCTTTCTCCCAAAGAATAAGTGATAGGTTCAAACTGCCAACCTTGTAGTTAGCCACCCAATGCCCGAGTCCAATACACCATGAGGGCTCCTTCAAAATCTGTACTAAAGGTCATAAATCCAAAGTCAATGTTACCAAGAGACTTTATCCTGGCATGTGTGTTAACTACCAATACATCATTTTAGCGTGATTCACCTTCCAATGACGACAGCAACCATGTATACAGGTGGAGAATGGGTGTGGCAGCACAATTGCTAGAGGGCGATATGAAAAATGGTCATATTGCCGTATGAACAACTCAGTCACCTACTCCACAGTTTCTGCCACAGAAACTTGATTAGCAACTTAAGATGATGTCCCCTGATGACATCACAATGGCCTATCCTGTCTCTGACTGCTGTTTCACTTACTGCTCGCCTGATTAGCATTCTTCCGTGTACCATTCCCTCTATTATGAGTGTGGCCCCTTCCAGGTGGAAAATGACTTATCATTTACTCCTAGCTTAAATTACAGGATAGGGTTGTTAAATACATATGGCCTCATATTAATAAGTAACTGATTGCTAAAGCAATGAATAAAAGGATAGTAACTGTGATTTCAGGGGAAAAAAGTCTGAAGTTTAATCATGAAAACCACGCTCCCTGACAAGCTAAGTCTAATGCAATGAAAACTATATAAGCTTCAGTGTGTTAGTCTGAGTAGACTAGAGAAACAAATCCATAGACACTCATATGTATAAGAAAAAAGTTAATATACAAGAGCAATTAAACATTGAGGAAACATTCCAGCCCAACCCATTCCAAGGTCGTAAGTCCACTATTATCCCCTAAGTCCAATACCAATCTGTAAAGTCCTCTTCAGACTCATGAGGCACATGCAATGACACTAGGACAATCACAGATCAGTGGGTGCAAAGTCTTGTGTATCCAGTGGTGACAGACGCATCTCAGCACTGGCAGGAGTCTCTACATAGTTTTTCTGGCTTCAGAGGTCTGACTCCATCAGGGTAAGCCCATGTGGCTTCTCCTCTGGGATGTCTCACAGGGAGTCCATCTTGTATTTTGTCAGTAGAGCATCTCCAAGGAACTGCGTAGTGAGTGTCTCACTTCCAAGGGAGAAATACAGACTTCCCAGAATTCTCAGGAGAAAGCCACGCCTGCAAAGAGCTCTCATTGGCTCTCTCCAGATTGACAGGCTAGACTCCACCCCTACGCTCTTCATCCTCAAGTTGACACTAGATTAGGTGACTGCCATTATTAGGAAAATGATTCTTCAGTAGCGTCAGGAAGTCACTGGCAGTTTTACTTGTCTCAATTGTCACCGTAAGCCTGCAGTTATTGAAGCCATAAAAATAAAACATCCTTGGATAATCTTCTAGACAAAGATGAAGTCAGGGTCTAGCATCAGGCCCTGCTCTGGCTGAATAAGAATACTATAGAACTGTAAACTACAGGGAGTTCTGGTGGTGTGGCTAAGGGACAACTGCTAACTAACCCGTTGGGGGTTTTCATTCACCCAAGGACTTTGAGGGAGAGAGAGCTGGGGAGCTACTCCTACAGAGATTACAAGTAGTCCTTGTATAATGGAGGCCTCAATTCTGATCACTACACTGAATACAGTTCTGATGTAAATTGAACATTTTTTTAATTTTTCATTTTTATTGCCTCTCTTATTATCAGTATCTTTATAAGTTTCATCTGAATTTGTCTTTGGGGATAGGAAATATAACATATAAGCATCAGGGCGTGAAAAAGGTAGGGATGTAACATCATAAAATTACACACTGCAACACTGTATGCAGTATATATTGCTAATGATATAATGTACAACAAAACAAAATAGTTATAAGTGCTGCTACGGTAAATTGGGGTTTACTTGCACTAACAGCACACTCTAGAAGGCAGTTTCATCGGCCATCTGAGGTGACTCTGGGGCAGAATGGACTTGTCCCTGCTCAGTCACAGCAAGGAGACTTGCTATTCTCTTTTCCCCTTCGATTGACAACTTAAAATCATTTGTGTTTCTAATGGAACCTTTCTGGTGGAACTTGCCTAAACTCACTTCTGCCAATGCTTTAATCCAACTAAAATGTATGCTTGACTTTTCCCAACTCCCATCCTTTAGAACTCTGAACAGGTCTCTGCCTCCCCACATTTTAATGTTGACCTTTTGGATATAGGTGCATGGAAAAAACAACTTGGAAAAATAACAAGGAAATGTTGTAACGAATTTTTGAAATGCTCCTTTTTTGTTCAGGATTTGACTCTGAAGAAAGGTTAATGAATATATTTAAGTTCACGTTTTCAGGGAACTTTGTGGACCAGAACTATGTACCCCACTGTTCTCCATCCTGTGGGTGGGCATGGGTCTAAAAAACAAGTAACATTACAGTGTGATGAATCAATGCTAAGCAACTACTTCTCTAAAGTGTTGGTTTAGTACCTCTGCTTTTGTTGGAGGAGGCATAGTGAGAACATTTGTATCTATTGTCAGTAATCATGAGTACAGCCAGTGAGGGGGGAAATGGGCACAACGTTGCAGAATTGTTCTGATAGTTGTACTCTTCTGTAAATAACTGCTAGACACTATGGGGGGAGGGCAGGGCACTGGGAAATGTTGTTATTTGGAGAAAAGAGGTAAGATCTCCCTTGATCAAGAACTTGGGTGTTTCTTGCCCAGGGACTTCATAATCAAGGGCAATCGAGGGTAAATATATAAGTACATGTATTACATATATATCTTTAATATCTCGTCAGCCTCAGAGAGGCAGAATAAAAAAACCCTTTAAAAAGAAGACATTTTCTACTAGGAAATATTCTTAAAAATAAGTCGTTTTTGTTTTTTTTTTTAAATAAGTAGTTCTTAAGTCATTACAAACTATGTAGTGATTTCCCTGAAGCCAAATGCTTCAATAAGACATATGATCAGTTAAGGTTTTTTTTTTCCTTTTTAATAATTTAAGACTCCCATGAAATTCCAAAAATAATGGCGTTCCATTTACCTAGTTTTCTCCCATTGATAATCTTAACCATAGATGATCAAAACTGGAAAGAAAAAAAAAACCCAAATGACAATATTAGTTTTTAAATTGAGATGATTTAAAAGTTTGTCACAGCATTTTAAAAAGCTCTTCTGAATACTTGAGGAGGGGAGTTTCCCAGGAAGGAGCCAGGTTGAAAAGGTGAGGGAGGTGTTATTCAAACATAGCCTGCACCGGGATGACAGTACCTTGAAAACATTTCTCCACAATGTAAAGCTTAATGCTTGACTATGTAATGACAAAGTAATGAGGGCTCACATTCCCAGTGAGTCTGAGTTTCAACCTAAACCAACCCACCCAAGTGGCCATTACGCATATTTTGGCTCTTACACAGAACTAGTCTGCAAGGTTTCCCAAGCCATCCATCTTCAGGAAGTATAGTGTCTCTTCTTCCCCCACCTAACAGCTACTAGTGGAATTTGAATTGCCAGATCGTGTGGCTTAGTCAAGGGGGTAAGGCCAATTAAGAAAACATACTGGGTGGAGTGAAAAAAAAAAAAAACAACGTGAAGGGCTCTCAAGTCTTTTCTCTACACAGAGGTTGTTTGAACTGCGTCTTGTTTTCTCTGAGGAAGCACACCCCCCCATTTCTAGCAAGTATCACCGGGGAAAAAGGCGAGGCTTTGTATTCCCCTTAGTCTGGGAAAGTCAGAGGGGACAGTTCTGTCCTGTCCTGTGGGGTGGCTGAGAGTGAGAATCGACTTGATGGCTTCAGTTGTGAGCGAGGGAGCGTGACAGGGAACAGGGAAAAAGGAGCGTGGCTTCACCCGCTCGCTCTAACGCGGTCACCCCGCGGCTGACGTCATGAAAGGACTTCTGGAAGTTCGCCGACCTGAAACTCATTCTGGCCACCAGGGGTTTTCCGGACTGCTGGAAGCTGTGGTGTGGTGTGGCGTGGCGCCGGGCCCGGCCTGAGTTTCGCACCCGGGCGGGGGGGCCGAGCTGCCGTCCTCCCCGAGTGTGTACACGGAGGCGCAGGGACCCCCGTGGGACCCGACGCTGTTCCCGGTATCGTCTTCCTAACAACGCCCCGGGCCCAGCCGCCCTTCGGCGCTTCTTGCGGGTCACTGGGAGACAAGCTCCTCCGTCCAGTGTGTCGGTCACTCCTTCCGCTCCCCCTCGCTGGCGCCAGCGATCGTTGCTGGGATTGTTGGAGCCGCAGCTGGCAGTCAGCAGACGTCCCCCTGCGTACGGGTGGGACATTCGCCGTGAAAAAGCCAAAAGCTGGGGACAGGGGCACATGGGACAAAGCAGGGTTGCTCGCTCTACACGGTGACAAAAATCGGTGGTGCCGCGATTGGGGGGGCGGGGAGGGGGAACAACTTTGCTGACGGCCCCTCTGGGCTACGGAACTTGGCGACTAAAACTCGTACAAAAGAGTTGGCTTAAACCCGGCTTAACAAAGTCTCTTGGAGCAGCAGGAGATCCGGAGCCAAAAGTTTCCCGGCGTGACGTCGGGCACGCCCGTGGGAAACGCCCAGAACGCGATCCCGGCCCTGTCTCCGCCCCTTCCTGTCACAGAAGCGGGCGCCGCCAGTTAGGGAGCCGCCGGCGCGCGGCGGCCGGCGCGGTGACGTCAAAGCGGAAGCGCACGTTGCGTGAAGCGTCTCCGACCCCTGCGATCGCAGGAATATCCGTCGCGCCCCGAACGCTGGTTAGTCTCGTTCTGGGTTCCGGCTGCGTCGGGCGTGCGTGGAGCTCGCTGAGATTATGGCGTCCGGGCCTCACCCGACCGCGGCCACGGCTGCGGCCGCCTCGTCCGCCGCTCCGAGCGCGGGCGGCTCGAGCTGCGGGACGACCACCACCACGACCACCACGACGGGGGGGATTCTGATCGGCGACCGCCTGTACTCGGAAGTTTCCCTGACGATCGACCACTCGCTGATTCCGGAGGAGCGCCTGTCGCCCACCCCGTCCATGCAGGACGGCCTCGACTTGCCCAGCGAGACGGACTTGCGCATCCTGGGCTGTGAGCTCATCCAGGCCGCGGGCATCCTCCTCCGGCTGCCGCAGGTCAGTGCTGCGGCCCCGGTCGGCCCGGGGCGCCCCGGGCTCCTGCGGGACTCCGGTGGAGCCTGGGTGGCGGAGGCGGAGGCCGAGGCCGAGGCCGGCGGCGGGGGGCCGGGGAGGGAGAGCCGGAGCGCGGGCTGTCCCTCGCGGGAGGGGGAGGCGAGCGGCGGCGGCACAAAATGGCGGCGGCGGCGGCGGCGCCTGGTGCCGGCCCGTCTGACCCCTGCGCTCCGTTCTCTCGTCTGCAGGTGGCGATGGCCACGGGGCAGGTGTTGTTCCA
>PVJH01013497.1:0-60257 GCA_004026705.1 Nesogale talazaci | reverse complement strand
ACCCACTCACCCACTCACACACTCACTCACACTCACACACAGACTCACTCACACCCACACACTCACTCACACTCACACACTCACTCACACACACTCACACACTAACACACTCACTCACATACACACTCACACTCACTCACACTCACACACTCACTCACACACACTCATACACTCACCCACTCATTCACACACACACTCACCCACTCACTCACACACTCACACACTCACTGCCATCAATTCCAGCCCAAAGCAGCCCCTTAGGAGGGAGCAGAACTACCCGGTGCGTTTTTGAGACTGGAAAGCCCCATCACTCTCCCTCAGCGCGGCTGGTAGGTTCAAACTGCTGAACTCACAGTTAGTGGCCCAGTGCATAGCTCAGCCTTCAGACCCTTGCTGAGTCTAGTCCTTGGAGTCAACATTGTGCAGACCCTGACCGTACAGGGCTTTGCTTGTCACAGCCATGGCCCTGGTCACCTTGACCCGGGCCCTCATATCCTCTCTGGCCTATCACTTTTGAGGTTAACCCTTCATCACCTCACAGCCTGGGTTTGCTCGATGTCACAATCCCGGTCTGTGTTCTCTTGTGGGAAAGAAAGATTTCTCCCAGGTTATGTCCCCAAATAGTATGCCAAACCTAAGCCGCTTGCTACACGAGGCCCATGATTGCACTTGGGGGTCAACTGCAGTAGGTGAGGAAGTATTCTCGGGGTTATTAGCTATCCACCACAACCCGAGTACAGATTGTCCCACCACCAAGGAGGGCCCCACACTTCTGGTAAGCATGCTTATAGAGCTTTCCTCGGAGGAGACAGGGAGACCCCAAACTTTGGGAGTTAATCTCCCTAAAGGCTCCAGCAATCAGAGGCCTTTGTGTCTCACGCTAAAGATAGAAACCACCACCTACAGTTAATGAGTCACTCCTCTTGAAAACTTTAGCTAATTCACCCCCCTCCTGAGGACAAGAGGTCAGGCCACAACTAACAAGAATCTACCCCCGTTTTGACTCCATTCCATCCATCCGTGGTTCGTCCCCCTCATGATGTTTGACCTATGGGATAGCCCCTCTTAATGATGTGTACTTATGTGTAACTACGGGTTTCAGATGTACCCTAAAAGTTATTTAAACTTAATAAAGTGTAACTCTCGCCCTTACTTCCTTCCCCTCTTACCTTCCCTCCACACCAACCACCAGACGGAGCTGGGGTGGGCATGCTACCATGATATGTATCTGACTCTTATTATTTTCTTCTCTCTCATGCTCTCTCTAATAACAATAATAATAATTTACTATAATAAATAATAATTATCGCTGTACAACTGCGCCTACCGAACCTGTGATGGCCACCTCTGACACTCTCTCTGCCGTCGGGAGGTAAAGGCTGCTGGGACCCAGGAGAAAGCAGAGGCAGAGGACATCTGGGCGGGTGTGGTCCACAGAAAGTAAACCTGGGTGCTGGACAAGGGGACATCCCTGAAGGAGAACCTCTCTGTCCCATTGTAAGCATGCTCTGAGAATGGGTTCCCATCCTGGGAAGACGGGAAATCAGACCGGAGTTTGTTTGCACAGGTGGGAGACCAGGCCCTGGTCTTGCAAAGGAACGCTTGTGGGCCCTGCGGGGAAGGCACCTTCATGCTGGCTTGCACAGCCTCTGTACCTAGGGCGTGTTTGAATTTCCCCTGGATGGTGTGACCTGCCCTCGGATTGATTTGTCTTAAGTCAATCTGGAGCAAAGAGCAGCATCCTCTCTCCCGTTCCCCGCCCCCCCCCCTTCTGCCACTGCCCAGGACGTCACCTGGTGGACCCCAGCGCCCAGCCCAGCCCAGGGAACCACCGGGTGGGCAGATCTTTCATCCAAACACCTGAAGACAGCTGTGGGATGAGCCGAGTGGGGGCGGATGTGGGGGACACAGGGCTGCGTGCGTGGGAAGCGCAGCGCCCGGCTAGGGCTGCCACCGACCCCTTGCCCCTCGATGCCATGAGCTGCCAGCTCGGATGGCCCTGCAGACAGACCAGGCTGCCTCCGAGAGTGTGGCACGATTTCTGGTCGTGCCGTTGGATCCGGGAAACTGCCCATCAGTAGGTGGCCTCTAAGGCCTGTTACTGACCCCCATCCTCCCAGTCTCTTCGTCATGGACATCTATGGAAATATAAGTCACTTGCTCAGTCACAGGCGTGGGGAGGGCGGGGGTAGGTTCCCCCAGACCCGTTCAACGTGGGTCTCTAACTGCAAGCACCATTACCATTTCCACCCCCGCAGCTGCTCTCCCAGAGAAAGAGGAGGTTGCCTGCTCCCACAGAGACTGAGAGTCTGGGAAACTATTTGCAGGGTCGCTGCACCTTGGACGAGACTCTGCCCTGAGGATTTAGATTTGTGGGTGTCTCAGGTCTTCCTGATCTTGGACTCCGGGCCTTTCTCCAGTAATTGGCTCTGGTCATTTTGTTTGTCATGCTTCCCAACCCCAACCCACCCACATACCCTTCGTGGCTCCTCTCTCCATCTGTTGCCAAGGCTCCTGGCATTCCAGCTCCAGCCTCCCGGCATCTGAAGGAATGACATGGAGAGGGACTGAGTGGGCAAACACCTGCCTGGCTGAAGGATTCTTCTCTCAGGACCTGGGAGGAGGAGACCCGCACTGACAGCCAGGCCAGGAGCTTAGGGTTTCAGGGCTCCTTCTGCATCTTTGGACTTTTGCTGATCATAATGGGTTTTATTTGTTTGTTTGTTTGTTGCTCCAGGCTTTAATCTGAGCTGGAAACATTTTTGTTTTGGTTTGTTTTGTTTCCCTCACTGCCTACCAACCACATGGTCAAAGTCAAGGTCAGGGCTGAAAGCTCTCTGTATAACTCAGGCTTTGTTTGGCCCAAGGTTCCAAACCACCTGCCTAAGATGACCTCACCTTCCCCATAGCCAAGAAACACAGCCCTTGACTAGAGGCCAGGCCACCCCCCAACCTCCACCCCCAAAGTCCCACGGCCCCTCTACTGAGGCGCGACAATAGCATTGACAGCCATGTCTTCATGGAGCTCAAACCTACGGCTCTCTCGCAGCCCCTCCTTTGAAGCTGCCCTGCAGCCAGGGGGCCAATAGGGCAGAGAGACTCAGCATCGAGTCCCCCCAAGAGGCTCTCCCAGCATATCCACATGGATGCAGATGAAAAGCAACCAAGGTGTTCACCTCCAGGACTGGGTGAATCCTGACTGCTGGGCGTGCAATACTCCACAAGCAGACCCAACCCACCGTCATGAGTGAAGAACTCGACTCAGTGTGCAAAATAGCAGCACAGGAGCTATGGAGAACCATGCGCACACATGGCAGTGGGCCACTAGAACCCCTGTGTGCCGGGTGGAGGGAGCCGCCTGATGCCCCTTTCCAACTCTGTGTTCAGCCACGTCACGCTGGCAGCCTGGCACCGGCCAGAGAGGATGTTCTTACGCCCAGGAAATCAGCAGCAGCACACACCAGGGCTGCCCCTTGCCCCTCTGGGGGCCGCTGGTTCAGATGCTGTGCTGTTCGGAGCTGCCCCTGAGTTGGTCCCGGCCCGTGACAACCTGCACCCCGTGGGATGAAACGTGGCCTGCTCCTGCGGCCCCCGCGTGACTGGCTGCAGTGCGCTCTGGCGACGGCAGGACTTTGGTGGGCTGCTTTTCAGAAGTAGACCAGCAGGCCTTGCCGAGTCCATCCTGGTCTGGCAGCGCCACCAGCCCCTGTCGAGCCTCACAATAAGATGCCGGGCTCTTGAGTCAGACGGGCGAGGAACCCTGGTGGCAAAGGGGTGATGTGTTGGGTTGCTAACCCCACGGTTGGTGGTTTGAAACCTCCAGCAGCTCCACACAAGAAAGACAAGGCTTTCCAATCCCAGGAAGAGTGACTGTCTCAGAAGCCCAAAGAGGCGGTGCTACCTGGTCCTGTTGGATCACTAGGGATCAACACCTTCACACAGATATGCATCTGGTCTGGATGGAACGGCAGACAGACGGCGGCTGGGCAGGAGGTACCCTGACAGCTGGGATTTGAGCCCAGGTGTCCTGCATGGAACGTGTGGGGCCACCGCCATCACTGCCGCTTGATGGTACATATGTCAGTTTGATTTTTACCCTTCCAATACAAACCTCCAAATAGCGTGTACGTGTCTGCCTCTGAAAAAGGGGCACCGGAGTGACTGGAGGTGAAGTCAGATGTCGGTGACATTTGTGCTGATTGGATGGTTTACAAGAACAAAAAATAAAATGTGTCATATATTTTTCAGGTTACTAAAACTAAGTTTCAAAAAAAAATCGACCCTTCAATATGATACGACATGATTGGAGAAAATATGGAAAAACACACAATTCCCCAGGGTAGAGCCCCCATTCCAGCCTAAGGGAATTGTGGGGCTTCTCAGGAATGTGTGTCCTCTTTCTTTTTCAGAGCTGAGAAGTGTACAGCTAGCAGAATTTGGCTGGTTTGTGCCCCAAGTTGAGGTGCCACAGAGAGCAGGGGCACCCGGGAGGACACACATTCCAGTTTTGAAGGAAGAGTCAGAGTCTGTCCGGCCAATATCCCAAGGTTGCTCGGGACAAAAGGCACTATAGAAGGAATGAACGGAGCGAGATCCCCACGGGGCAGGGAGAGCATGGGGAGCAGGAAGCCAGCCCAGCCATAGCTACCGCACTCTCCCTTCAGAGGGCTGCTGACCTCTGGATGAAAGGAGGGACCCCCGGGTGAGCGATTAGCCAAGACGTTACTGTCACCTGTTTCTGTTTTTATTTCTTATCCATCTTTCCGGGAATCCGGATGCAGGACAGCTGTTGGGACAAGCCCTTGGGAATGAGGTCCCCAAACCACGCTTGGAGAGACATTGTGCAGTCTTTGCCACTCACGTGGCCCCTGGCTTCCCCAGATGGGCCCTGATATAGACTCGGTGCTCCTAGGTGCCCCTGCAGCCTCCTTCCTTGGGGCAGCATTGGGGCAGCACCCCCACACGTGCCTCCCCACTGCCTGAGCTCTGCTCTGCTCTCTGGGGCACCCACAGGACACACATCCTGTCAAAGAGGTGAGACCCTCATGCCGTGACCTCATGCCGTGACCCTTTTATACAGCTCCTCGTGTGGCGGTGATCTCCCCCCCCCCCTCCGCCATAACTACTTTTGAAGCTACTTCATCACTGTCATTTTGGTACTGTTATGAGTCAGCACCCCCTGCCAAAGGGTCGTTCGGCCCCAAAAGGGTCGAGACCCCCAGGTTGAGAACCGCTGCTGCAGCGACTTTGATTCTAGGCACCAGGCCAAGATGCCCCGATGGTGGAATGGCTGCCACAGCCAAGAGCCATCAACAGACTTGCTTCACCAACACTTTCCCCTCCACCCTCACCAGCTACCTGGGGGGGCCTCTCCCCAGGGTCTGCTGTGCCACGGGGCAGGGGCATCAGCTGCAGTGCTCAGTGCATCTGGGAAGGCTGGGACACACTCGGTAGGAAGGGGTGGGGGGGGAGAAGAGGTGGCTTCAATCCTTAGGATCTCACCACGAGTCTCCACTCTTCCCAGGGGAAGAAGAGCTCCTGGATCCCAAAATGAGAGGTTTGGTGGGGAGACACTGGCAGCCCAGCCGGGCCCAGCTCCAGCTTGCTCGTCCTTAGGCTGGGGGTGGGTGGGTGGGAGGAATCCCAGCTAGGGTAGCTCCTCCCCTATCTGTTTATCCGATTCATATTCAGGAGCCCCTTGGATGCAGTTTCACACAAATAAATTGGTTCCAATCCAACAACAAAAAATATGTGCAAAGCTGCCTTCCACAAAGCACTCTCACTGTCTGCCTCAGTCTAGGTCCCTCCACTGGTGTCCTTAGATGGCACCCAGGGAAGTTCTGTCAAGAGGCTGAAAGCATGTTCATCCATTCACAGAGCACCCAAAGGGGGGGATGGGGGACAGAACACACTCTCCCTTTAGGTGCTGCCTGCTGGGGACATGAGCGCCTGAGGGGGGACTCACGGGTGGGTGCTTAGGAGTCCAGGAACCAGACTCTGCTCACTGTCACCACCGTCCTGCTCAGGCTCACCTAGGCCTCCCGAGTGTTCCAAAGGCTAGACCCCGCACAGCTAGGCTGGCAGACCCTACCTCGAAATCTTTCTCAGGGAAACACTTCCTTGTGTTCAGAGAGGCTCATGTGACTTGCGCAGGGCCACAGACTTGGGGAGTGGCAGGGCCAGGGCCTGGTGGTGACAAGGGAGGACACTTACCCTACGGAATGGGGGCGACAGTCATGTCAATGGCTTGAAGAAAGACCTGGTGCTAGGAAGAGAAGGTGAAGGAGAGAGGGGCCACCGATCACAGTGGTCTACCTGTGACCCCCTTCCCAGGGGATGGACAATAGAAAAGTGGGTGAAAGGAGACATCGGTCAATATAAGACATGAAAAAGGAATAGTAATTTTTAAATTATCAAGGGTTGGGGGCTGAGCCCCGGTGGTGTAGTGGTTGAGTGCGGGACTGTGGCCCATGCGCTTGGCGGTTCAAATTCAGCAGCAGCAAGGTTGGGTAGCGCTCATGACCACCAGAGGGCAGTGATGCCCCCCCCACAAATTATGAAGGCTTGGCTGATTGGGGGGAGGGGAGGGAGAAGCTGACACTAAAAGCTCAAGTAGAAAGAAAATGTTTTGAAAATGATGATGGCAACATATGTACAAATGTGCTTAACACAATGGATGGGTGGGTGGTGGGTGGGTGGCTGGATGGATGGATATGAGAATTGCACAAGCCCCCAATAAAATGATTTTTTTTTTTTAGGATAGAAAGATAAGACCCGGTGCCAGTTCTTCCCTGCAGAAGGAAACTGGCTTCCTGACTGTGGCGCCCTGTTGGAGGGGGGGGGGGGGGTCTCCTGGCCTGGTCCTGCACCCAGCAGGACTTCTGTGTAAGTGAGTGCCTTCCCAATGCTGCTGGCTGCACACCCAGAGTGTTTCCAAGAAAGGTGTGCCCTGGGGCGCCAAGGTCCCCCCAGAACTGCTCACGACCACCAAAAGGGGGAAGCCCTCTAAGAGTGTCACAATAGAGACTCCGGCCTCACAGTGCAAAGAGGAGGTGCTGACTTGGCGTTCGGTGCATTTAGCTCTGGCTGGCTAGAAGCTCAGGACACCCAAACTTCCAATAGCCCCGGCTCTGGCCCTCATACCTCCCCCACAAAACGCCACTCTCCGGTGGGCTCTTTGCTCCATCTCTGCCCCATGACCCCAGTGGCCCCCTGAGGGAACCTCTGCAGTAGGGGGACCAGCTGCAACCTTTGACCCGAGGCGGGTGTTAATTCTGAAGTGAGGGAGAAATACCTGTCTAAAATGCCCTCAGGAAGGCACTCCTGGGCCTCCCTCTGCCTCCAGCTGCAGGCCCAGGCCTTTCTGGGCCAGCAGGAAGGGGTAGCAACCTCGTGGGTCTGCCAGAGTCAGGGTCACGGTCCCCGGAGTCACTTCTGACTGTGGCTGAGGAGGCTGGGGTGGGGTGGGGGTAGAGGGTCACAACTGCTTCATAGGGGTTTGATGAGGATTCTATGGAAATGAGCGAGGGGGAGGGTGGCTGCTCCCCCTTCCCTTCTGCAAAGAGCAGATGGGCCAGCAGGGGCTCTCGGAGGAGGGACACATGGGTGCCCTCCCAGGGGACCTGTGCTCAGCTCGGGGGTTTTGGGGAATTGGACAAAGGGAGGAACCCTGGCTGGGTCGACCTAAAGCCTCTGTGATCCAGGACCCGGGATTGGGACTCTGAAGTCCTTGGGAGGTGGGAGGCTGAGCAAGCAGGGGGAGGTGATGAGGGAAGGAGAACTTCCAGAGAATCCCAAAATACCCATTGTCAATCCATCACGGACCCACCCGACAGGCAAGACGGCACAGACTCCGCGGGCTCCGGTGCTTCCTTCAAGTCCTTCGCCTTCCTCCTCTGGCACCATCCCGAAGGAAGCGACGTCAGCACGACCATAATGTTTGTAAGCATCATCTGATCGGGGCTGTTGGCCACACACTCCGTCACTGACCCTCCCCTCAGCTCTCTCAGTGGATGTGCAAGGGGTCGGGGAGGCCACACCTCTTTCCCGGGGGGGGGGGGGGCGGCCAAGGAAGAGATACTCTTACAAGGACGTTCCAAATAATACACTGTGGCTGCCCCACCCACCCCTGGGGGCGGAGTCTGAGCTCAGCTGGGGGACTCATTTTGTAAGGGAACAAGCATGCAAACAGAAAGGGCCCAGTCCCTTAACCAAAGGGCCCAACTTCCCCTGGCCGGGAGCTGGTCCTGGTGCTGCTTGACACCTCATTCGTGTTACCAGAACTCTTCTGGGGTGCCTCCCCCCACTGTGCACAACCATGGTCTAATGAGAACTCCCCAGACAAGGTCCAATCTGAGCACAGACGACAGAGCGCTTGGCCCTTGCGCTTCAAAGTGACCCTGCTGCAGAAAACAGAGAGAACACGAGGAACAGTCACAGATGGGACATATGAGAGCGTGCGCGACATGGCATCCTGGAGGGGAGCGCAAAGAACAATGAAATCGAAATAAGCGCAGTTATACAAAAGGATGTCCAGTCAGGGACATTGGAGAACGCTTTGTTTTATCTTCGCAACGCCTCCATAAATTGAACGTTTCCTCCCAATTGACAGCTAGCCACACAAAAGACTGAGCTTTCCCAAGGCACACAGCCTTTAAGCAGCGCAGCCAGGTTCCCGCCCAGAGCTGGTCCTCGAAGGCACCCCCTGGGCTGTTCTTCAAGTTCTGGGACTTACTGCTGGCAAACTCTGGCTCTCCCGCGCTGGGCACTTTCACAGAGTGACCCCCACACGTAAGCTACGCCTTGCTTTATAGGTGTGTTCGGGGTTTTCTCCAGCTAGAGGATGCTGGTGAGAGCCTGGGCAGGAGCAGGAACAAACCGAAACAGAGAAGGCCTCGCCTTCCAGTGGATTCAAATTCGGCAAGACCCCAGGGCAGAGGCAAGCTGCTCCACAGGGTGCCAGGGCCGTCCTTTCCCCAAGAACCGCGGGGCACCTCTTCCTCCCCCGGGGCCGCTGCTGGGTTCCAACCATGGATCTTGGACAAAACTTTGTACTGAGACTTGAGTCACTAGGGATGGAGCTGCGCATTTGTTCAACAGTCATGTCATATCATTTCACCTCGCGGATTGTACGCCCCTCCCTGCGCTTGTCCTTGTGTCAGTGCTGCTCTGTCCATCTGGCGGCTTTGGGGGCTAGCAGCTGGGCGCCAGGCCACCTTTCCATGGCAAGAACTGAGAAGGAAGCCCGCGGCCATCCAGCTGATTCCAACATGGAGTGGCTAAGGTTGCCCATCTTTACTGGAGCGAATTGTGGCCTTTTTCTTACAGGGGGACACCGACCTTGATGTCAGCAGAAGCACCACTCCATTTGGGATCCTTCTCAGCGGCAGGAGTAGTTATTAAGCTCAGGTTCAAGTATTAGCACTCGCACTCACGCATGCACACACACACACACACACGCATGCATTTGTTCAAATGTGTGAATTGATCTTCACTTTCATTTTCTAATGGTAAGGCTGGGGATGCCATGGGGCAGAGTACTATTTTCCCATCAAAAGAGATCATGACGAGTGGTCCTTGCCCAAAATGGAAACCCGGGTGTAGTTTTCCCAGAAAGGCAAGCTCCGGGAGAAGCATGTGCAACCCTTATTTGGGCAATGGTTCTGGTCAATAGCCAGATGGAGAAAGATGGGGAGGCTCAAACCCAGCCTTGCAGCCTCTGACACCTGTGGGTGGGGCCTGTCACCCCTGTCCGCTTGGCTCGCCATGGCCCCGTGCAGCGAGTTTCCATGATAATCTGGCCCGTGGCGGCCATAGCAGACCATTCCCACACAACCCCAGGCCTGAAGGAAACCGCTGCTAAGCAAGAACACACTGCTCCTGGAGCCTTCAAATAGCCCCAGCCCCCAGCATGGCCTCCTCTTCATCGGGACTTTCCAACCATTTGCTTTAAAACAATGACCTAACTCTTGTTGAAACCAACTGGCCGCTGGATCTTCACTTCCATGGTTCCCAGATGCAGCAGGAGTCATGTTCAAGCCCCTGGACTGGAGGGGCCATCTATCCCAAGGGCAGGACTTGGCCTCTTGGCTGGGGAGGAGAGTGGATGCCTGTGGTGAAGAGTAACCCCAATCTAACTACAGAATTAGCCCACCCCACCCCCCCCACCCCACCCCCCACCCCCCCGTGGCCAGCCCTCTGAATGCTGTCTTCTTTCCATGGCCCTGGGCCTCCTGGACGTAGGGAGCTAGGCTCTGCCACCAGGAGAATACATCTTCCTTTGCTCGCCCTCAAGGGGGAATGGGTCTTCCCCAGACACCCTGGTGACAGCTGACTCCTGCTCCCCAGGAAGACAGTCGGTCATCCAGCGGTCTCTGCAGAGCACCCTGAGTCCTCTTCTCTGGGGTAGACACAGGGGTTGCCCATCTTGTTTTCTACCAACCCGAGAATGATTTTAAACCGTGACTCACTCAACCACTTTGTTTTGCCAAACAATCTGATATTTAGTTCATCTAAAACACCAGATCTTTTTGCAATGATCAAGAAAGTTTTATAACCCCAAGTCTTTGTCACCCCAAATTCAACTTTCCTAGTTTTCTAAACCAACTTTTTCAGCAGGCACAAGGTATAGGTCGGCATTTCCTCCCAGTTTAGGTTCCTAGTTCTGTTCTGCTCTGGGAAGAATTCAGTGCCGGTGAGGGTGCTGTAAGATGGGGAAGTTGAAAGAAATCAGAACCACACCAGGAGAAAAGGTGGACCCTGCAGCTTCCGTTCTCCGAAAAGGTCTGTGGAGGGGCCTGGGAAGAAGGGGGCTCCCTCCAGGAGAGGGGGGCAGGGTTCTGAGTCCTGGAGGCCAGTGCAAAGCAGGGCATTGGTGGGTTCCATCGCCTAGTGCCCCCTGTGGCTTTCTGAGACTCTCCAGGAGCCCACAGCCTCACCTTCTCCCGCAGAGCGGCTGCTGGTTTGGCCCTGCTCCTCTTGCTTGCAGCAGTCCCCCAGCAGGGCTCCCGGGGGTATCTCTGAGCTGGTGCAAGGGTCGCAGCCTTGGTGAAGGAGCCCACCGTCCTACTCTCTCGCAGGGCTTCCAGGAGTTGCACGGACTCCACGCCCATGGGTGTGCTCGGCGTCATCCAACCAAACCACCCAACCCGTTGCCCCGAGTCAGGTTCGAAACAGCAACCTCGAGGGTTCTCACGGCTCTGACTCTTCCTCCCGCAGAGTGGCTGGTGGGTATGCCGCTTGGCGTCCGTGCTCCTCAGCAGCGCCCCCATCACAGTGCCACACCCCATGGCTCCTAAGGCTTTGGGGACGGAAAGGGGGGATGGAAGGAGAGGCAGGGCAGTCCGTGAGCGCAGGTTCAGGTCCACCAGGCAGGGTCTCGGGGCTTCAAGGGATTAAAATGTAGTTTCTTTCCTTTAAAATTTTTTAAATTTCATGTTGACTCCTTACGATGAAAACTTTGGAAGTAGATATCCATACCTTTAGTCACAAAGAATAAAATATAAAACCTTCAACCCTTCTTGTACCTACCGTGCAGTTTAAATCATTAGCAATATTCTTTGGGGAGAATTAACTCCGCCCCGTATCACTGCCCTGGTGGGAGTAGGAAGCCCAGCCTTGCTCTTGGAGAGCTGCTGCTGGAGTTGAACTGTCAACCCTGTAGGCTGCAGTCCCGCACACAACCACTGCGCCACCAGGGCTCAGCTATTAACAATATTCTTGCAGTTTTATTTTATCTACTATATATGTATATGTGTGTATATATACATATATACAGCTATGTGCATACATTTAGAATCTCTTTAGGAAATCTCAGGCATCATGCTGCTTAATCAGGTACACTTCAGCGTGTAGGCCTGAGCTAAAGAATCAGTGACTGGGGGCGGAGGACCCCCCAAAGGCACCCTGTGACCAAACAGGACTTGCTCTTTGCTCAGTGGATGTCCAGGCTCTGGGACACCGGCCCAAGAGGGTGTGATCAGCTCTCTGTCTGAAACCCCAGCTGCGTCCGGGGGGGACTGGCTTAACTGATTCCCCTTTTCCAACCTCTCCCTTCCTCCAACCCCATTGAATCGACACAACCTGCCTTCGTGACTTAGAAATG
This sequence comes from Nesogale talazaci, assembly GCA_004026705.1. Taxonomy (NCBI): domain Eukaryota; kingdom Metazoa; phylum Chordata; class Mammalia; order Afrosoricida; family Tenrecidae; genus Nesogale; species Nesogale talazaci. The sequence goes on along the minus strand of PVJH01013497.1, from coordinate 48,154 downwards.
ATCAGCTCCAGTTTCCAGAGTCCCTCCAAACTCAAGTCTGACGCACAGTACCCTCTAGAGTAGAGTAGGACTGTCCCTTTGAGTTTCGGAGACTAACCCTTTAGGGAAGTACAGAGCCAACCCCCTCTTTCGAGGAGGGACTGGTGGTTCCCATTGGCTATCGTGTGGTGCAGCCCCATCTATGAGAAGCCTTTGTGAGGCACAGAACTACCATTTGGATCTGAGCCGAAGAGCCTTGAAGTGCCTGGTGATCTACTTGCCCAAAGCTAGTCCCTGAGCACCCCCCGGAACACAGTTCTGCAGGAGCTCAAATCCCCGGAGTCAGGTGGATTCCATGGCAACTGGTTTGGGTATTTCCCTTTGCAAGTGGCATTCCTTATGCGCAGAGGACTAACTGACTTGCCCACGGTCATCCAGTGAGTGGCAGCTGAAACAAGGGAGTCTCTCCTTCAATTTCTTGAATCCCAGAGGCCCTGTTTGGTCACACAACCAGCCCTCCAAGCCCTCTTCATTGTCTCTTCAAGAAGGGCACAGTCGGGAATGACTTCTGGCCTAATGGGAACCAACGGAGGCAGCCCTGTTGGTGGCCTGTGTTGCTCTTGAGATAGGAGCTTGAAGGTTCTAGCTTCATCCTCCTGGAAAGAGGCTTCAGAAGCACCTACCTTGTTGGGGGGCTTCAACTGACTCCTCATCCCCCCACCTCCACCCAGAAAGACTCCCCTGACCTCCCCTTGGCACCTTCCAGGATCCTTCACTCCAACCCCACCCTTGCCCACTGGCGTTCCTTCCCCATTGTATCTTCTAGCCTTTGATGTTGTTGGATAAGCCCAATTCATCTCTTTCATATCACTACAAAGCAGCCTCCTAATTACTGTGTTTAGACAGCCTCTTTTCCAAATATTAAACATTGATCCTCCCAGGCTTCCCAAGCACTTAACATCATTCAGGTTGTTGCAAAATCCTCTTTTCCCTAAACTGGTTGGCAGAATCTCTTCCCTGGGCAGATCTGGGCATGCTCCTCCACCCTTTCCCTCAGCTGGCCCTGCTCTTCAAGGAAGCCCGTCTGCATGGGGAGAGAGGGCCAGCATAGCCAGGTTGGGTCTGAAGAGCTTTCCCCACACACCCCCACCCCCTGTCCTGGGGAACCCTGGAGAAACCTTCAGATGTGGGCACGCAGGGACTCAAGTGACTGTCCCTCGAGAGGCAGGCTTCTGTGGGAAGCTGTGTCCCTTGTGGTGACAGGATCAGCACCCAGATAAGGTCATCACCCCCTGATGGAGCAGACACATCCCATCTGTAGGCCACCAAGTGCCATGAGTAACAGCCCGCCACTTGCTCAGTAGCTGGGATGAGAGTCAGCACTTTGCTCTTCACTAAAGCACCCCATTCCGGAACATTCCAAACTGCACGGGACAGCCCACCGCCCTCCTCCTCCGTTCCCTATTGGGGTAGAACAGTAGGCACTGAGCTGCTAACCTCAAGGTCAGCAGTTTGAACCAACCAGCTGCTCCACTGGAGAAAGATGAGGCCACCTCTTCCCCTAGAGGGAGTCTCAGAAACCCAGAGGGGAAGTTCCCCTCAGTCCCCGGGGGTCTTTGAGGCTGACTTGACTCAGTGGCAGTGGGAGGCTTCCTTCTCAGCAGCTGTTAACACTCTTCTAATACCCACCCTTGTCTCACTGCTCCATCTGTAGCCGTCGGCCAAGACCACCTTCCCCACCTGTGCGGGGTCCCCCCTTTTGTCACTCTGTCCTGCTGTCTCTCACTGTGGTATGGATTGCTAGCAGACACTTTGCAGTGCATGCGTGTGTGTTGGGGGAGTTTAGGAAGACATGTTAGTCAATCTTTTTCCTTCCTCCCTTCCCATCCCCTTCTTTCTGTCTCTAGCCATGTCCCTTCTTTCCCCTTCCTTCTACCCTGCCCCTTGATTTCTTTCTTTTTGGTTCTTTTATGGAAATATTTACAAAAGTCAGGAGTACATTGAGACTGTGTTACTGATTGCACAACTCTCCCTTGTGGTGGGTGAACTGTGGAATTGTGTAATATGTGGATTATGTCCCCACAAAACATCTTTTTAAAGAGGACATGGAGCCCTCGGGCCAACAATGATGGACCCAGTGCCCATCACCTTTCATCTGACTCCCTACGCCCACACTGCTCTGCAGCCTGTGCCGGATTAGAAGCACATCTGTCGCCTCTGTAAAAGATAAGGGCCTTAGAAAAACAACCACACTTATCACTTCTAACCTGATGAACAACACTTTCTTTGTTTTCTTGTTTTGTTTTTGTTGTTTTGGGGGGGGGGCATCACTGCCCTCTGGTGGTCGTGGGAGCTACACAGCCTTGCTCCTGGAGAGCAGCTGCTGAATTTGAACCTCCAAGTCCGTGGGCCGCAGTTCTGCACTCAACCACTAGCCACCGGGGCTCAGCCCAACACTTTCTTAATAGCATCAAATGTTCAGTCAGTACTCAGTCTCTCAAGCATATTTTGGCAGTTGGCTTTGAAGTTGAGTCCCTGGGTGTTGCAAACACACTAAATAGGTGGCACAAAGGTTGTGGAGGCTCCTATCCGCCAAGAGGCACCCTGGAAGGAAGGTCTGGTGACCTAATTCCAAAACCTCAGCCCTGGAGCACCGTCCGAGTTTCTCACGAATAGGATTGTTGTGCGTTGAAGTCCTTCTGGTAGTCATTTTTAAATCAATAGCAGAATTCAAGTAAGGGTCAGGCACTGAGCAGGGCCTTGAAGGGTGGAGGAGTAGCATAATTTGCTGTGGGCAGAGGTAGTGGGTGGGGCAGCAGCAGGGCAGTCTCTCACCTATGGAAACAGTGGTTGTTACTGTCAGTGCTCTCAAGTGGTCTCAGACACACAGTGACCCCCATGTAGAAGTGCAGGGAGCACTGCCCCAGCCTGTGCTCTCCTCCCTGGTGCTGGCATGCTTGAACCACTGCAGAAACCATGCGTTACGCCAGCTTTCTGAACCTCTTTTGTGCTGCCCCATCACCAAGCATAAAGTTCTTTCCTAGGACTGGTGGCTCTTAATGACACGTCCAAAGCACCTGAGTGTCTCACCATCCTCACCTCCAAGTGATTTTCTGGCTGTCCTTCCTTCAAGACCAGTGGCTTACCCTTCAGGCAGTCCATGGGACCTTCAATATTCGTCAACAGCTCCCTAATTCAAATGCATCCATTCTAGGCTGGTCTTCTGAAAAGACCATGGCTGAGGTCAGGCACACATTAGTCCTCAATGTGTTATCTTTGCTCTCTGAACACGTTAGCGTGCTAAAGAAATCCTGTGCAGCATGTTTTTTCCATCACAATAATCTTGCTATCCTGGCTGCTGCTCCCATAGGTATTGCCTATGTAACCTAGTGAAATGAAATCCTTGCCAGCTTCAGGCTTTCTCCACTTATCGTGATGGTGTGCATTTGTTCAATTGGGAGGAGTTTCTGGTTTCTTTCTTTCATTTTTTTTGGCATCACTGTCTTGGTGGGAGTAGGAGACCCAGCCTTGTTCCTGGAGAGCTGCTGCTGGATTTGAACTGCCAACCCTGTGGGCTGCAGTCCCACACACAACCACTGTGCCACCGGGGCTCAGCCCCGATTTCTTTATACTGAAGTCTGTGGTCTTCAAAGTTCCTTAGTAAGTATGGCAACTCATCCTTGCTTTCAGGAAGCAAGGGCATGTCCTCTCCATAGTGGAGGTTGCTAATGAGCCTTCCTCCGATCCTGAGCCCACATTCCTCTTCGGACAACGCGGCTTCTTGGATTATTTGCTCAGCATACAAATTGAGTCTAAGTATGGTAAAAGGCAGTAACGCCAACTCATACCTTTCATACTTTTAAATCATACAGTAGCCCTTGTCTTGTTCAAACGACTGCTTCTTAGTCTGTGCACAGGTTCTGCATGAGCACAAGTAAGTGTTCTGTAACTCCCACTAGTTGCAGTGTTATCTGTAGTTTGCTATGACTCACACCACTAAACGTCACTGCATCGTCAGTGAAACACAAGTAAATGTATTTCTAGTATTTTGACTTTCAGCCAATTTCCACCTAATGTCAGGTATGAGATACCTTGTTCCATGTCCTCCTCTGAAATCGACTTGAATCCCTGGCAGCCCCTGTCAATGTACTGTTGCCACCATTTTTAATTATCATCAGCACAAGTCTACTTGCCTGTGATGTTTATGATATTGTTAGTTTTTGCATTTTGTTGGGGACAACATTGGATCTCTTCCTGTCAGTGTCAGGTATCTGTTTTCCAAATTTCTTATAGACTGGTGAGGGCTTCCAGTGCTACATGGGTTTGTTGAAATAGTTTGATGGTTAGTCCAACAATCTCTGGAATGTTGTCTTTTCCAATGCCTTCAGGGCAGTGTGGGCTGGTTCCATAGGTACCTTTGGCCCTTGAGCATTTAGTTCGGGTAGACTCCAGGAACAAATTCAAGGACACACATATGGATATACGGAATGGGTTTATATTCAAGAGGAACAGGACATTGAGAAAACATTTTGAGCCCAGCCCAGCTCAAAGTCACAAGTCCGATATTAACCCATATGCCCAAAATCAGTCCATAAAGTCTCCTTCTAACTCATGAAGTCACAGGTCAGTGTGTACAGAGTCCTGCTACTGACAGGGGTCTCCCCATGGCTCCTCGCTTCCAGGGCTCAGGGTCCATCAACAGCATCCTGTGGTGGCAGAAGCAACTCATCGCTGGCAGAGGCCTCCATGAGGCTCCAGAGGTCCGGCTCCATCAGAGCAAAGCCGTGTGGTCTCTCCACCAGCTACTCCAGCCTCCCAGATGCCGCCATTCTGTGTTGCCTGTGGTTAATCATCTCTGAAACTAACTCCCAACAACTGGGGAGATAGCTTCTCATCTTCACGAGGGAAATATCGCGAGATTTCCCAGGAGTCTCAGGTGAAAGCCATGCCCACATGGAGGCCTCATCGGCTACTCAATGGCTATCTCCAGATTAACAGGCTAGACTCCACCCCTACATTTCAATCATAAAATTAACATAAGCACATGACTGCCACAAGCATGTAATACCCTGGTTGAATATTACCAATTCTTTTCTTGCACATGCCTTCCTTCCATCTTCTTTGGAGGTTTCTTGCATCACTTGAGACTATACCCATGGAGTCTTTTCATTTTGGAACTTCGTTCTTTCGACTTGAGACAGGCTGAGCACATCCAGTCTGCCTGCAGGTTGCCTAGCTCCAGGACTTTACACGTTTCAGCTGTGCCTTCTCCAGCTGCCTTTTGAAAACGCCTGTTCAACTCTCTTACTTCATCATTTCTTCCATTCGCTTCAGTTACCCAAGAGCACATTTCAGTCTCTTTTGGCATCCACTTTGGTCTTTGGGCCATCTGTCTTGCTGGCTGGAAAGTTCCAGGAAATGCCAGTTATACAAGATGGTTTTGTTTCCCAGCTACAGGAAATGGTTCCTTCCACTGCTTTCCCTCGTCTCAGGATGACCACCCTCTGCCCCTTTACTTACTCTTTACCCCCAGCTGAATTCTCCTCTGCCGGCACCTCAGCCCCTCTTGCTGGTGCAGGCACTTCCAAGCCTGGCATTTAATTATGCTTTCCTGTGCATCATTAGTCAGGGAGTAAAGTAAACAAATTAAAAGCCTATTTTCATATGTGATCCTTAGCAGGCTGTCCGGGCACCCCTTCCTTCCTCAATATCCTAGGTGCTAATGAGCCTGACGCCCCAGGGCTCCAGGCCTAGCAGGAAGCACTCAGGTGCTGGGGCTTGTTTAGCTGGTTTCTCCCTCCCATTTCCTGCTGCTCCTCTTCCATCCCTGGACAGAAGCGCTGTGGCTTGAGGGAAGAATGGTTCCTTTGTCTTTTCCTTCCTTTCTTCCTACACCTAATTAAGACTTATGCTTGGGAATCAAGCTAATTAATCTCTGCTAGTCGGGGTGAGATCAAGCTTCTGGCCTGCCCTATGGGGGCTGATCAGTCACAGTGCCCTGAGCATACGTATGGACCACCACCCGGCTCCAGCAGGGTGGGTGGGCCTGGCGGCCTGGCCTTAGATGGGAGGCCATGAGGACACAGGGTCCCCTAGGCTTGGTGCCTCTGGCTGGTCCCGTGACTTCACCTCTTGAGTGTGAGGTGGTCCCCACAAGGCAGGACTTCCTATACCTGGGGACCCCATGTGTGTTTCAGAGTTGGACTCTTCTCTTCAATAAGGTTTTCAACGGCTAGAGAGGTGCTCGCCTGGACATTCTTCCAGGGGACCTTTGGGTGGACCCAAACCAACCTTCTGATTAAAAACCCAGCTCTGGACTCATGTCCCTAGAAGACAGCGAGGCACGCTGGATTACTGTACTGCTTTGGAAAATCACTCAGCTTCTCTGGGCTGCCAGGGGGTCTCCAAGGCACTCAGAAGATGGAGACTAACAAGTAGCCGAAGGCTGGCTTCCAGCTCAGCACAAGGCAGGCCCGCTGGAGGTGCAGCCAACCGGGCCCTGTGGCAAACGCTGGGCTATCCCTTTGGCCCCAGCCGTCCAACAGCCCAGGAGAATGGCCCCTAGCTCTCAGTGAAGGGATCTGCACAAGGCCGGGGGAAAGGGGTCAAGCAAAGTACCTAGTGGGCTGCAAGGGACCAGAGACTAGACCTCACTCTGAGAGCAGGAAAAGAGCAGTCTCATCAGGCCTTCGAAAAACGGGGTGCTGTGTCTGGGGACACTTTGGAAGGAGGTGGTTCCATCTTCAGGGATGCAGAAATTTCCTTTCCTCCCCGAGGACGGCAGCCCTGGGGTGTCTTCCCCCGGAGCCCCCCTGGATGCCGTCGTGAGAACTGCTTGAGCTTGGGGAACCAAGGGAACCCCGGGTCTTTCTGCCACCCTCGAGGGCAGTTCTCCACCACAGCGGATCAGACCACGAATAGGAGGCCGCTCCCACATCCACGTTCTGATTCGATAGCTTGTCTTGGCTGCACTCAGGAGCCCTGGGGGCTGTGTGTGTGGGGGGGTAGGGGGGGAGGTTGTGTTGGGTGCACTGTTCACCCCCCCTTTGGAGCCACCAATTCCCGAGCCACGGAGCCGGACCTCTCCTGGAGAGTGAGTCTCAGAATCGCTGAGAGCGCAGTGAAGGGTCCACGTTCACTTGATGACTGTGTTTGGGGTTCTTTTGGTCTGAACATTTGATGGCCTTGGATTTTGAGTTTACACTGACTCAGGGCAAAAGGGTTCAGAGACCACCTGGGAGATTTTAGCCTCGGGCCCTGTCTAGTGCAGTGGTTCTCAACCTTTCTAATGCTGTGTGCAACCCTTGAATACAGTTCACGTGGTGGTGACTGCCCCAACCATAAAGTGATTTTCATTGTTACTATAATTTTGCTACTGCTGTGAATCGGGCGACCTCTGTGAAAGGGTCACTCAACTGCTAAGGGGCACGACCCACAGGCTGAGAGCCGCTGGTCTAGTGGAACACCTACCATCAAGGGTAAGCAAGCAGACCCAGCGTTAGGCAGCAGCAGGCCCCTGCATCAGGCTTGTAGAGATTGTAAACACAGGATGGTGTTGACAGGAGAAATCCTGTGGGTGTCTCCTGCAAAAGAACGAAGATACCGCTTCTCTCATGCACAGATGCCTGTCTAGGGCAAGAGCCCTGGGGCTGAGGGTCTCAGAAGACTGTGGACTGGCACAGAATCAGCAAGCAGAGACGTTGAAATCAATCAGCCTACTGAACACAGCAACCTCTCAGGTGCAGACAGCATATCTAAGGCCACTTCAGAGCCGGCAGGTGGCAGGCATGGACTCATCTGCCCAAGGGACGTGCACTGCCAGTGCTGTGAGGGAAGAGGCATCAATGTTGAACACTGGGCAGCAGGGGAGGCGAGCCCAGACTTCCCTGCACAGGACGCTGTCATTTAGCAAAGGGGAAGTGGAAGTCAGGGAGGAGTGCCTCGGAGGAGTAAAGGGAGTGGCGAACTTTTAGCCTCCTGCAGGCTGGGATTGCCCAGTCAGGTGAGCACGGACTGACTGGTGCTTCCCTTTTGGTCTCCTTCCCCACATCAGGTTGTCTGTAACTGTGCCCGGCATGTCTCACTCTCACTCCTACAGCACCTTCCTATATAACCTGAGCCTTTTTTTCTTGTTAGCATTCTTTGACTGGGATGGAGTAGCCAGTAGGCAAGGGAAGTTCAGGCTTGTTTGCTACAGATTAGTAAGCAAGCACAAGCAAGCCTGCATTTGCCTTAGGGAACGATCCACCCCGGCCACATTCAAGAGGCCTCTCTTTGAAGCAGGCGTCCTGGTGGCAAAGTGGTTACATGTTGGGCTACTAGTCTCCAGATCAGCAGTTCGAAACCACCAGGCACTCCTCAGAAGAAACACAGGGCTTTCTACTCCCATAAAGAGTTAAGTCTCTGGTGGTAGAGAAGCACCTGCAGCCTGAGCACTGTTTGCGCACCTAAGTTCTCCCAAGATTACAAAGAAGCTGGACTACAACCTGGAGAAAATTGTGAACCAAGAAGAACCCATTGTAGCCGTGCACCCCAATTACCTCTCAGTCACGTAAGTTTTCAAGAAGGCCCCGGTTCTACCCATGCAGGAGAAAGAGCAAACCAGCGAAGAAACAGCAAGAAATAGCCCATTGACGACTGCAAGTAAATGAGAAAATGAGTTTCCACAAACTTTTTACAGTCCCTTTAAATATCACACAACTTTTGCCTGTTGAGTTATTTACAGGTTTAAGCCTTACTGACAATTACAAGAATGTTTGCAAGCTAACATTCCATGATCCATGTAACTTTTCCATCACCCCGACCCTCCACCCCCCACTTTCTGTATACTGACCCTAGTAACCACTAATAAATTTTGATATCTATGATAATAATGAAAAGAGAGTTAAGTCTCCACAGGGGCAGTTCCCTCCTGCCTTACAAACTCGATGGCAGTGAGTCTTTCCCAGCCAAGATCGGACCACTAGAACATCACTTCCTCATTTGTGCCCTCACTCAGGAACTTTTGGAGCATTTAGTTCTAGGTGAGTTCCTTGCACTTCTAACTCCTTCTTGGCTCGTCGGGAGGACCTAACCGAATGGAGTTGGGTCCAACACACACACACACACACACACACACACACACACACAGCCTCCCCCCTGCCACCCTCACCTCTGGCTTCTTAGAAATGTTAAAGTTAATAAATTTTTAAAAAAGCAAATCTTCATAAATCTAGCCTTGGGAAGGGACTGGAAATAAGGGGAATGTTCCATTGGACTGGTTTTAAAGAATGTAGACTTGTATTTTAAAAAAAGGAAAAAAGTTACATATCAACGCCAGATGGGGGAATTTACTGTCCCATCGTTTTCCTCTCACATGGTGGCTAAGGAGGAATCATTTTGAGAACTAGTTACAAATGAAATTACTGTTTTTAAAATATTTATAATTTATGGATTACTTATGTGACAGAAACCAGGTTGAGAGCATTTCATATGTAGTTTCATTCAATACACAGTTCTGTCTGACAAGAATCTCCATTTTCCAGGTAAGAAAATAAGAGACTAATTATATGTTGAGCTTGGATTTGAATCAAGGACTGTTTGATGCCAAAGCTAATATGCTTTTTTAACCTTTCTCTCGCTCTCTCACACACACACACACTTAAATTTTGAGCTTTCATGAAAGAAAATATGAGGGGAAAAAAGGGAAAATAAAATCAAAGGAGAAGCATAAGGCAGGAAAATGAAGTCATTGAAAAGAGTTGGCCTGAAATCCATAGAGAAAAAGAAAAGGCAGGGGGTTTGGAAGGGAAGGTAGGGAAGGCTGGAAGTGTCTTCATCTGTTGGCAGTTCTGTGTTCTTGACGAGGTCCAGGTTCTTCAGGTTTCAGGTTTTTTGAATCTGCAAATGAGCAGCTTGACCAAATGGTCTCCAGATTTCACTTCAACTCGAGCCTTTTATGAGTTTCAAAAATGCATGAAAAATTACAGTATCTTTAAATTCTATTTTCCCCAACTTTTCAAAGCCCCATCCATATATGCCATGGTAATAACTGTGCCTTTAGAATTTATTTTGATGGGAAATCAAACGGAAAAGGTAAATTGTTCTTGCCAAATTCCTCTAAGTAAAATAGCCCCTGGGTCCCCACAGTGAAGAGCAGATTTTCTAAGCCAACGAGAGAGCAGTTTGCCAGGCCTCCAGAGCACTGCTCCCGCCTGTCCCGCGCATGCTCCGGGTCTTGCTGGCGATGTGTCCTCCTGGATATTCCCTGGGTGTATTCTGATTGGGGAAGTGGGATGAGAGCTGAATTTCTAATCTGAAACAGTAAATACACGACTCTTCCCGAATGACATTCGATATTTGAAAGAAAGGAGACATGAGACTGCTTTGAAGAATGCGAAGTCAAAATGCCTCCTGAGTCTAGCTGTGATCTGTAAAAGAAGAGATTACCTGGACAAACAGTCCTGCAGGCCAAGCTTCAGGAAATGGCCTCGGTGGAGAAGGGGAGGCAGAGAACCGACAGCCTGGAGCCGTTCGGACGAGAAGTCAGGGGTCGGCAAACTCTTAGGGTAGGCCAGCTACACTTGTCCTTCACGGCAAGGACAAAAATCATCCAAGAACCAGAAATGCTTTCACAAACAAATGAAGTCACTGTCTGAATAATAGCCTTGTAAGATTTTCAACTTTACTTTAGAGTCACATGTATGTAATGAATATGGCTTGGAAACTGTAGTTTGCTGACCCCTGGATCAGGTTACTATCTTATTTTTCCTAATGAGTGTATTATTCTGCCTTGAAGTGGCTTTGCTAGTAATGCCAGAGGTAAGATGCAGTAAGCAAAGTGGTGAGGACTGTTCTGTGAGAAAAGCAAGCACAATGAACTAATTTTTGAGAAAGAAATGTAAAAAAAAAAACTCACTGGTTTAACCATGTTAAAAAAAAAAGATGGCACATTTATTGCTACATAAATGTTATATACATATTGAGTTTTCTGTTACAGTGACAGAAAAAAAATTTGAACTTCTTGCTGCTGGTTGAAAAGATTTATCAATAATACCTTGAATTTGACACAGGATATAATCTGCAATAAACCAACAATGGAAACTGGAGAACAAGATGAGAAGCAATTCATCTCGGACAATTAGCTCTTACAATACTCCATAGGTACTACACGGTATGCTAGAATCCTACTATGGTCTTAAAATGCTATCGTAAATTTCTGATATTAATGAACAGGTTATGGTAAATAACCCTACATTTTTACTACCTAATATAATAAAATAAAGTAAGAAACTTTTTACTGAAAATTTTTCGATTTCAAAAATCTAGAAAGAGTAATATTTAGAATTCAAGAAATTTTCTTACAAGATTATTGTATAAAAGACTAGCTACAGTGAAAAATAAGCCAAATGTTTCTTTCTTTCTATTTTATGAAGGAAAGCTTCGGGCATCCCACAAAGTCTAATATAGCGAAAAGACAACAAACTCTGGAGACAAAAAGGCCAGGCAGTGGCATATGTTCACTCACACAGCATAAGCAACAACTTCTGTTTAGCTGATTAACACTGAAAGGAAGAACAAGGCCACAGAGAGGGTTTGGTGACATTGGGGAACCTATGCAAATGAAAAGTAACCAAAATGTCCACAAAGTTCACGAGTGAATGATTTGTTAAGAATCATCCTGATTGGAGGGTCTCAAGTTCTGTCTCAATTGCTTTTGTTCTTTCACATAAACTGAATTTTTTGCCATTATCTAGTGATCTGGGTCCTTTCTTCTGGGGTGCTGATTGCCATGGTTAATATTGGCTATGAAGAATTAATAAGGCAAGACAACCTTGTTTAAGCATGTTTTTCTCTCCCAGGGATGTTGTGGTGGAAGACAGGTTTTACGGAAGTTCAAAGCAATCACGATACCATAACAAACAACTCCTAAGGACTAGAGACAGAGGGGGCTTCACGTGCGGAAGCTGGGTGGACTGACGGGCACTGGTGTCACACTAGCTCATCTGGCTCATTCATGTTCTTGGGGCTGGGCAGATGGTTGGCATTTGGTCACCCACTGCACGCCTCCCTACTGGTCAACCTCCAAATGACACAGAAATAAGGTGAGGATAAGGAAGCACAGGGGACCACTGCTCTTGTATTCCATTAGGTCATTCGCTTCAGAATGGTGTGTGCATCCTATTGCACTACCTGCCTTGGTGATGTTCACCAGCATCACAGCCTGCAAACCTTCTTGTGGGTTGCAAATGCATTTTGTGCTTACTTACAGCTAACACTTTATGAGTACTATATTATAGTACTTACTGCTTGGAAAACAAAGCAATTTCTAAAAAGTAGACTCTGTCATTTAAGCTTCTTGCTATTACAAGCTTTACTATGAAAACCTCTAAGTTTGGAAAGTCTTGGTTATTATTAGAAAGAAAACGATGTTTATTTGGGGGGATGGCCGGGTGATGGAATTTCCCCCTTTCAAATTTCAGCTAGGCTATGGTGGTCTCTGTGTACCATTGTGAGGTGGATGTGCAAGAACACAGGGCTGAATGGTGGCTTCTGGGTTGTGACAATAAACTACCCAGAATCAGAGACCCAATGACACCCATAATGAGAAAAACCAAGTGAGGAAAAAAAGTGAGGGGGAGAAAGCGAGAGAAGCGCTATACCAAATAATATTTTCCTATTTCACGGAAAACACGATTCATATGGCAAAAGGACAGGAGAGGGCAACAAAGGGCTTTTCCCTTCCTTGTTAAGACACTAATAGGTATGTCGGGAATGCTAAGGGCCAATGGTTGTCACTGCTTTGTTCTCAGAACAGGAACAGCTGTAACGAATGCTGGCATCAGCTGAGGGAAGGTCAGCTTTCCACATGAACTTTTTCCCTTTATATGTAGACATTACAGTTCCATAACAATAAATAAAATTTGTAGTTACAATGCATTTGTCAATTCAGTTTAGGCACAAGGCAACTTCCACGATGAGTGGAGAGGTCGAGACAGTCTCTGATTGTGCAGAAGCGACACACTGCTTGCAACAAAATGGTATGTTCCAAACATCTCAAGGGCCGGCATTCTATCTGATGAGCTTCCTATCTTCACTTCGGCTGGAAGTGCTGACCAGTTGCTTTGATCATAGGATTAACATAGGAGTTTCATACTTCAAGTGTTTTGTATTTTCTTCTTCCTCTTTGTCAGGTTTGTGTCTTCAGATACTCTTGAGTTGTCCAAAGTCCTTATGAGGAGAGGTCACCTTCTATCTAGCCTACTGATAACTCTGGAACATGTGGTGGGGAGAGCTGAGGGAAAAGAATAGTGCCAGTTAGTAGTACATGGTTGTGAAATAATCTCCCCTCATAAGCACCCCCCTGGCCACACCAAACAATTTTACTCTGATCTGCACCAAATTGGCAGACTGCTAAATAGCTCACACATAAGCTTCATCCTTTACAGATGTAACTGAAATATGCTTTTACTATGAAGGTGACCAGATGTCACTCTTTTTAACAATTTAACAACATCTTGTAGCATTTTAAAATTAAAATAAATATATTACAATACTATTTTTGCATTCTATGAACATTTTTGTTGCTCCATATAGACCAAATTTTTAATCAAGGACCCCAGACCCCGGTCAGTGGTGTTCCGCTTAAAATCTAGTCACTTTATTTTACTTGCTGTGGGGTAAGATTTTGGAAGGGGATCACTCCACTGCAGAATCAAAAACTAGAGGACAGCATGATAGCGGGGGCAATGGTGGAGACCTTAGCTCTGGCAGTTCTCAGGCTGCCTACCCTGGCCTTTCTCTGGGGAGCTGAGACAGAGGTAGGGCAGACCTTGAGCATGGCAGCTCGCGCCCCGGGCCTCCCCCCCCCCCCCTATCCGCATGGTTCCCATGGATCTCCGCCTTTGACTCGGCACTTTTCTAAAGCCAGAGACTGTTGAAACATTCACTTTCATACTGCACCCCATTCCTCCTCTATTAGCAGGTTCCCAATAAATGTTCAATGCCCTGATTATGACCATCTCCACTCGTAATACAAATTCTGTGTGGGTTGCTGTTCCCAATATAATTTCTATAGTAATAACTCTGAAGCTTTCCATTTTGAGCAATTTTTAAAATGTAAACTGCCTGGGGATGAATCATACCTATCACTTGCTCATTCAACAGCACTGCGAGTCGATTCCAGCCTCTAATGGCCTGTGTGACTCGGCTGCTCCACAGGGGCCTCCCCGCTGTCCTCTTCACGGGACTAAACTGTTAGGGTTACCCTCCTGGGCTGCAGGGGGCTAGGGCCACAAGCCTTTCTGTCAGTGGAAGACAGTTTAGCCATGTGCCACCATGGCGCCTTCATTCCCAGTCAGAAGAACATTCGATAATCATAGGGATGGACAATGGGGACACTTAGGGCTACCTGGTGTTATGTGACATGGTGGCCAAATTCTTGTACTTCGATATTCAGTTATTTTATGGTCATTTCTCAGCTATTTGGAGTACAACAGTTTTCCTGCTGCCTCATCTCTTGCTGGTTTTTATTATGTTATTTTTTCTAGAAAGAACTGAAATTTATCCAGTCAAGCCAAATAAGTACCACCCCGGAATTAGAAACACTGAGCATAAAGTCCGAGAGATGAACTGCTGTTGAGTTGATTCTGGCTCAGAGAGAGACCCCACTGGACAGAGCAGAACTGTCCCACGGAGTGTCCTAGGCTGCCCTCTCTATGGAAGCCACCAGCCCCATGGCTCTCCTGCCGAGCAGCTGCTAGAGGGCAAACTGCAGCTTGAAAGGTGACTGCACCACATCACTCCTTCCCAAACACCGGCGATGTCGTCGGGAACCAGGTGTATGCGCTGCTTTTTCATCTTGATGCCTTTTTGCCCTTTAAAGAGTCCAAGTTCCCTTGTGATGCTCTCACTGCGTACTTTTCACCCAAGTAGAGGTATTCGCACACAATGGAGGGAGATAAAGCAGGAAGAAACAGAGAAAAGAATGAGAATCTAAAAAGAGGAGAGAAGACGTGAGGTTGGGAGAGAAGGATGGAGAAAGACTGGGAATGGAATAAGAGAAATGGGCACAACAAAATAGGTAAGAAAGATAGCACTGGGGCTGAGCCCCGGTGGCGTAGTGGTTGTGCGCGGGACTGCGGCCCACTGGGACGGAGGTTTAATTCCAGCAGTGGGGCTGGGCCTCCTACTCCCACCACCGGACAGCAGTGATGCCTAAAGAAAAAAAAGAAAGATAGCACTGAGCTCTGAGAGAAGAGGGACAGTGAAAACCAAGGAGCTCCTTCCATCGTTTGGTTTTCTTTGGAGCCAGAGAATACATAGTAAGCTACTTCTCATCACTCTTCTTTGAAACAAGCTGCAGGTTAGAAAGTCTTCTTTGCATTGAGAGATGGCATTCTTTTATGTTTAGGCTTCAAAGTTGATGCATGAAACAAAAATGCTGACTTTTTTTCACAGTAGATTTACCATACACTATGAAACAATGGCGCTCGAAGGTCTAATTTGTTGGGTGTTTGAGTGGAGGAGTGGTGGTGGTGTGTCTATTAGGTAGGCTGCATAACTTACAAGGTCAGCAGTTGAAAGCCACCGGCCACTTGCTCTGAGGGGAGAGCTGATGCCCTGTATTCTGGTAGAGATGTGCAGCCACAGGAGGGTCCCTGGGCTCGGTCCTGGGCTGTCCCAGGGTTGCTCTGAGGAAGAATGGACTCAATGGCACTGAGTTGAAGGGAGGAGAGGGTGTTGGGGGCTTTCTCTAGGGCAAGGTTCTCTGCCTTCTTGTTTGTTTTTTGTTTTTTGGGCATCACTGCTCTCCGGTGGTGGGAGTAGGAGGCCCAGCCCCACTGCTGGAATTAAACCTCCGTCCCAGTGGGCCGCAGTCCCGCGCACAACCACTACGCCACCGGGGCTCAGCCCTTCTCTGCCTTCTTAACGCCGCGGCCCTTGAATACAGCTCCTCCTGTGGTGGGGACCCCCCCCCCCCACCACAAAATTATTTTCGTTGCTCCTTCATAACTGTAATTTTGCTACTGTTATGAATCAGGTGACCCTTATGAAAAGGTCGTTTGAGCCCCAAAGGGGTCATGACCCACAGGTTGAGAACTGCTGCTCTAGTGCCTTAAAGTTTCAGTTTCAATTTTTTTTTTTGTGGGCATCAAAGTTTCTTTTTTTTTTTTTTGGGAGGGGGGAGACATCACTGTAAAGTTTCAGTTTTAACTGACATTTTCTTCTATTTTTCCCCAAAATAAATGTTCACCATTGGCCTAATTTACCCTCCAAAGCACATATGTAGTGGCGGTAGAAACCAAGTTCTTCAAAAAGTGGGTTATTTACTATCTTACCAGATTCCAGATTTTTAGCTCAAAATGAGATCATCCCATAGACATTAATTTCTACTGTGACTCATGGCAATAACTTGTATGCAAAGTGGACGCCATTGGCAGTCTGTCTTCGCAAATCTCTCTGGGTGGGTTCTGAGCACCAACCTTTGACCAAGTGGTTAAGCACTTAATGATCTGCACACACCAGGGCCTCCTGGGGGCTCTAGAAAGCTGATCACATACAACCGCCTCATTTTATCGTTTTTTGTCTCACCCCTCCCAGTTATTTGCCTCTACTTACTACTTTTGATCTGCTGAAAAAATTGGGGAAGGGACTACTAACTGCTGAGACATGACTGAAACAAATCCTAATCATTCTTCCTGCTAAAACACAACTTTCCTACATAATTATAGTCTATATTAATATCTGCCACCCAAGTATTACTATCTCAAATTGGTGATAGACCACATGGACAAAAATAATGATACAAATCAACTACTTATGCTACATCCTTGAACTACCTTTGGCAATGTAAAAATATATATATGTATAGACTGAACTGTATTTAGTCCATGACGATGATCTCTCAGAAAGTAAACTCCATTATAATGGAGGGTAATATGGCTCCCTCACACACACATATTCATTAGCCAAGTATACAGTACCTAGCTGATGTGCTTACAATGGGGAGGAAGCTCTGTATCAGAAACTGCACTGCAATCTAGCAGTAGTTCTCCTATACAAGGGACTTCAAATTTCATGAGGAAATTCCCTTTTCTTTTTTTTAAATAATGTTATTGGGGGCTCTTACATATAACAAAACATACATCTGTTATCTCAGGCGGACATGTAGTTATTAGCACCAACAATTTCAAAACATTATCCTTCTTTTCAAGCCCTTTGATATAATAGCTCCTTTCCCTCCTCCCTTCCCCAATGCCCTTATCTTTTAAGTCCATTTTTCCATGAACTTTTTGAAGCCCCTTCTATGAAGACTTTACAACAAAGAAGAGCCCGACTGTCAACGATGGTTTGCTGACATAATCAAGTGCTTATGAGCAGATGCACGAGGGTAGGAGTTGTAGTAATGCTATTTTCTAGGGGGGGGGGGGGGCATCACTGCCCTCTGGTGGTGGGAGTAGGAGGCCCAGCCTTGCTGCTGGATTTGAACCTCCAACCCAGTGGCCGCAGTCCCGTGCAAAACCACTACGCCACCGGGGCTCAGCCCTTTACTTTTGTATTATTATTATTACTTTTTTTAGTAAAGCTATCTCTTAATGAGCTATTTCTCTATTTTCTTCTTGGGTCAGCATGATACTCTGATGAGACTGCACACAGAATGACCCATGACAGCAGAACCAACAGCTCTTACACACCATACTTTACAGAGAAAATCTAGTATAAAATGACATTAGATCTTCAAGCCTGGTTATAAGGCAGAGAGATAAACTATTGGATACCAAAATGCATGTGGCCTTTGCAGGTGCTTACATGAAAACCTTAAGATCCGAAACTCTAACCCAGTTTATAGCAAATTAGTTGAGTTTCTGATATGATCCTCCCAAACCCAAACTTACCTGGCTGATGTTTACATATGACCCATAGGGTTGGTAGTCTCACTCAGCCCAGGATGGGGTCCTGGCAGTGTAGCTGGAGGCTCTGCCGATACGGCAGAAACTTTTTCTTCTTCTCTTCGCTTAAGGCAGGCTGCTTTGGGGTTAAGATTCCTCTCTGAAACAAAGAAAAATAGTTTCTATCATTACAGTCATGAATGTGTTGAAGCCAGAGCAGTAGCAGAGATAAGCAGAAGCCAAGCATTACCTGCAGGGCAGGAGAAAAGCTCATTTCTTACACTATAGGGCAAGGGGGCCAACTCTTGAGACCAAAGAGTCAATCCCGTCCCTCCTAATAGCTTTAAAATCATGCAAGAGCCCTATATATTTTTTCCAAACAAATGAAATCACTGTGATCTGAAATAATATCCTTTAAATGTTTTCAATGTTACTTCAGAGTCGCCAGTCACACTGAAAGAGCCGCCGCATAGGGAGCAATGAGCTGTAGTTTGCATGTTCATAGAACAATTTTGCCTAACTCAATAGCCATGCTTTACATTATTATAACTGGGTAAATATTTGTCAGAAGACGGTGTGGAGACACTTGTTCAATCAAAAATTTTGTGGTGATGTCTGTCCTTGTTCACATAATCAGTGGTTCTATTCCTGAAGTTAATACCGTGTTTTAAAAAACATTTATTAGTATTTTAATTCCCTTCCTCTCATCCCTGCATGCAAATGCTTCAACAGAGGTAGTAAATGTCCATCTTTTCTCTCTCTTCCTGGAAAAGTAAATGGTATCCTACTGCATTTCTTTTTTATTTATTTATTATATATTTTTTTTAGGCATCACTGCCCTGGTGGTGGGTAGGAGGCCCAGTCTTTGCTCCTGGGAGCCAGAATCGAACCTCCATCTCAGTGGGCCGCAGTCCCGTGCACAACCACTACGCCACCAGGGCTCAGCCCCCTACTGCATTTCTTTTCCTGCAAACCTTCCTCCTGTAGCTCGTAGTAGTTTCGGTGCCGAGTGGTGGCTCTGTAGGCTGAGCACAGACCCTGTCCTAAGATTTCTTTTTGCTGCTCTTCTGGCTCCCCAGCCTCACTATTCAGAACCGAGGAACCCCTCAGCTCTACCCCTTTGGGTATGAGCCATTTCAATGTCTCTGGAAGCCTTAGGGATGTCTCTTTAACCTTGTTGTTCTGATATCCCATGACAATGTACATCATTTGGGGTAATTTTTAATCATTATAATTAGCACACAGTTAGTGCCTAGCAATCTTGAAACATGCTCTTCAGTTCTGGGAACTTTTCTGTACCCCCTAGGTTCTTCCAATTGTAATTTGGGTGAAAGTCTACAGAACAGATTAGGTTTTCATTCAACAATTTACACACATTTTGTTTTGTGACGTTAATTGCAATATTCTCAGTAAAACACCTCTCCTCCCACTTCTCCCTGGACTGGTTGCTTCCACTCTTCCTCCTTCCCGACCCGTCTGCCTGCTGTGCTGTTCTGGGGCACACATCACCCTTTGGCCCCCTGTGAGAGTGGTTGAGGAGCACATTTCTCCAGGGCTGTCATTGCTCACGCTGTGGGGCTGCTGAATATTCGGCGGGGGGGCGGGGGGGGGGAGAGAAGGACAGGTGTGGGTAGGTGCAGTGCCAGGTGGAAGGGTGTTTATGTGTTATGTGTGTGATTATCCCTTTGGCTCTTGTTCTAGAAATCCCAGAGGTCTGACACTGGTCCTCCAAGATTGATCCCCCTTAACTTTATTAGTCTTCTCTTTTTCATGGCTTCCTTACCTTTCATAGGTGCGTTTTATTTCCATATAAATGTAACAGGTTTATTTACTTATAAATGTTATAAAGATAAATTACTGAAACTGGCTCACATTAACATTTTGACTTGCATTAATACATATGTCCCCAACATTTCCCCCCATGGGATTGCTTGTTTTATTGGTTATCTTTGCCAGTGCAGGTGCATTTGAGGGACTTAGGAGGGTCACACGGGGTGAAAGTGCTGTTTGTTGAATCCAGGAGATAGCCCCCCTACCCCCCAACCCAGGTCTTCTAATGATGGGTACAGGAAGGAGGCTCCTGAATGTGGATGCTGAGGGGCATCTCATGACTTCTCATGAAAACTGGACATAAACAAAGAAGATCTGTCTCATGAAATCCTCCAGTGTTTGAGGGTCTTGAACTTCAAACTCCATGACAAGTGTTCCCATCCACAGGGCCAAGCCTCTCAACCACCACCTTCCACAGCTGGGCCCCATGACCATGACTCGCGTCTGTCCAGAGGTGGAGATCCTCCACTCCAGCTGAATGAGGGTGCTGCTGTGCTCCTCTAGGCGGCAAAGTTCAGCATCTGTGGAGCCAAAGATAAGCTCCTCCACCTCCTCTTCCACGTGAAACATCACGTCCAGAAAGTTCTCCGGTATGGTCCACCAGGGCTGCTGTGTCTCCGCCCTGGTCCTGTGGTACTCATGATGCTGCCGAGTTCTGACCTAATCCTCCAGAGAGCAAGTTCAAACCATCCCCACATTTATATTAAAAACTCACACAAACGAAAACAGAAAAACTGCCTGTCATTGACTTTTATCCCCTATTTTTCCATTTAGTCATATACTTAGTTATTAACCTCTTGACCCCCATGGGGAAAAAATGTAACGTTCAAAACTACCAGTAACTGAAAGATTGTTTTCTTCTTTTTCTTTTTTAACAAAATGCATGTTTTCCATCATAGTGGACTGATTCTTAAGCATACTTTCCACGCAATTGGTGTGCTAGCTGATGCCTTTTTGCAAAACTGTTACACATTTGGCGTGAATGGCACACAGGTTGGTGTCTTCAACAAGGCCCCCAGATAGTTTTCTTCATCCCTTCAGTAGAAAGTGCATCTTGGGAGTGGCTTTGGAGGGAATTGTTTGCTGGGCACTTTCCTGGTTGAAGTGCAGGCAGTGGGCTGTCTGAGCCCTGTGTGAGTGACCCCTCACCTACTCTGCCGTCCTTCAGCAGGAGCTCGGTAGACTGCGAGCAGCCACTCACCCTCACTTTAAAAAAGTTTCCCTGTACTGATTTTTTGTTTGTTTGGGTCTCAATCTCTTTTTTATGATGGAAGCTTTTCTTTAATCTTTAGTTGGTTCATAAAGTTAAGATTACAAATGGTGAGTTTTACTTTACATATATTCAAAACAGGACATCATTATTCAGAAATTCCTAAATCTGGAGAATTTTGTCCTCTGGAATACTCCATTTCTCAAGAGAAGAATCCTATCATCTCTTCACCAAAAAACCAAACTCACTGCTATCAAGTCAATTCTGACTAATAGTGCCTCTAGAGTACTGAATAGAATTTCTCTGGTGGGTTTCTGAGATGAAATCTATATGGGAGCGGATAGCCTCATTTCTCTTTCACAGAGCAGCTGCTAGTTTCAAACTGCTGACTTTGAGGTTAGCAGTCCAACACATAACCTATGTGATGGCACCAAGACTTCTTTTTCATCTTATTACAGAAGGGTTCAATAAACTTTGTTACCAGCATCAGGAAAGTAAGGTGGGAAGGAAGACTGATGGCCCCACTGTTTGTTTAGATGCCTCACCCATTGTCTGTTTTTGGGATTTCAGACCTGCAGTCATTCTTATTTCAACTTCTCTAGAATAGAATTTTCCACTCTCTTGTGGTGAAAAGGGAGAGGGGGCCGAGCTATAGAAGATAGAGAGGAAACTTAGGGATCTAACTTTTCTGAAACAGACCTTTCACCCTTCTTGTTTTCAGTCTGCCCTCCACCTGAACTCCATGCGTGATCCAGGATACATCTAGATCTAGGTACAGGGCCTTTCTGGGGCTTTTGTAGGGAATGGCTTTGCTTCCTGTTGGCATTCTTCTCTGCAACCCCTTGTTTCTTCTGTCAGTTCCTACCACGACTCCATCTACTTCCCATTTATCTTTTATCCCATCTGTCTGTGTGGGTTAAAACCATTTTTGTTTATTTCACTGGAGACCAAAAGGTCTAGAGAACAGTAAGTAGTTGTGGGTGCATGCTAACCCTACCATTCTGAACTATCTCATTCCAGTGGACTCTGGGGCCTGGACATCTGGTTTAAAAAAGGGAAAGACTCTGGCGATTTTGTGACCAGTCATATTTGGAAGCCACATCCCAGCACATGCATATTCAAGCTCATTGGGACCAGGACATTAAAAATCTGATCGTTCTCTTCTCCCTAAATTACCACTGGAATAGAAATGCCTGTGCTGCCCTGTGGGTAGGTGGGGAAGAAGGATTTGACCACTAATTGAATCTCGAGTTAAGCCGAGCATGCAAGCTTGAAGGCAATATGTGAGAACGGCAGTGGAATAGCAATGGGAGGTAACTGTAAAATCACAGTCATGATAACAGAGAAACTTAAATTGGCTATGGCAGGGACCAGATGAAATTTGGGGTAAAAGTCTGACCTGGCAAAGTCTGAGACTTGACCAGGAAACCCTGCTCTGCTCTGCTCTAGAGTATGCTGCTAGCCCTGAGTCTGGTTCCCCCCGCTGGGATGCAACCCCACTGGTGCAGAGAGGAGCCTCTCTGGGGAGCCAGTCCTGGGCAGGGTGCCTGCAGGATGCCGAGGCTCCTCTAAGTGAACAGCTTGAACATCACGAAAGTAACTCCCAAAACTCCAGTGGGCCTTATCAACCTTCAAAGGTGCTGCCTTGGACAAGCCATACCTATTATTAGAACCCCAAAGGGTTTTAGTCCTCGTTTGGCAGACAGGCATCAGACCCAAGTCATGTACAAAAAGTTTAAGTCCAGAGGATGCAAGGGAAGTAGGCGTTTCTGAATATAACAGCATTCTCCTCCCACCCTGTGAGGTTTCAGGAGCCTTCGTGAGTAAAGGGCTATGAGTTAACCACAAGGCCAACCGTTCAAATGAGCCAGTTGATGCTATCTGCTCCTGTACAGATTTATTACCTTGGAAACACTCAGAAACATATCTACTCCGTCCTAGTCACAATTGACTCAATGACAGAGAGTTTTTTAGTGCATGTAGTTCGGTGTGTCTGAGGGTTGTTTGGTGAGTCAATGATTCCTAAAGCAACTCTTCAGAACGATATGAAGACTAGCATCCATAATAGTGACTAGGAAGTCAGTAGAGAAATGGATGAGCAGAGCCTTTCTCAGACTCTGACTTTTTAAGGGCCTGAACTGGATACTACAAGTCAAATGTTATAAACAGAGGAATAAAGCCCACCCACGACTGGTAGGGTTTATGAGTTTTCCCAACATGTAGGAATCACTCAGTCTAAAGGCCTGGCGCTGAGAGTAGAAACCTCTGCTCTTCACACAAAAAAATGCCACATTAAAACAAACACCTAAGAAGGACCCTTCAGTGCTCTGCAGAAGGGAAAAGGTGC
The DNA here is from genome assembly GCA_004026705.1 of Nesogale talazaci. Lineage (NCBI taxonomy): Eukaryota > Metazoa > Chordata > Mammalia > Afrosoricida > Tenrecidae > Nesogale > Nesogale talazaci. The sequence continues at coordinate 24,918 of PVJH01013497.1, read as the reverse complement.
TGTGCTAGAAGAACTCTGGCACCCTGTTGTCAGACAGCAAGACTGCCTTCCGCCGCTGGAGGCAGAGGGAGGGGACGCATTCTTGATGACTGGGACTCTACTGGTGGCAAGAGGAGGAGAGAACTTAGCTGACCGACTGAACACAAACGACTTGCCACCTTACAAACAAGACCAAGAGTGTCAGACATAACTCATGAAGAAGCCTCCAGTAAGGACAGGAGATAGTGAGATGTGCACAGGACTCCTTCTCCTGCTACCGGGGAGGGAGCAACGATTAGTTCGTCTTTATGAGTCTCTCGAGGGAGGATGTGGCGCTCCTCACGTATGGCCCCCGAGACGAGAGGAGAGTGCATATGAGTTTAGTGGCAGTTTGGGTATGCTCTATTCCTCATTCTCATTCATACAAAGACAGAAGGAAAGTAGCCAGATAAATATACTACTACTGTGCATCTTTCTGAAAGTTTAAGTTTTCTAATTCTGGAGCCCTATGGAAAGACTATGCTTTCTATAATCTATGTTGAAGCTGCAGTTTTTAAGCATCTCATCTCCCCCACCCCACCTCCTTTTGCATCTTCTTCCTAAAATAAAATCTTAATATAAACATGAAAGACAACAGGACATCTGTGCTCAATGAAGAGAGGCACGGGCCCCATGTGTGTATTCCCTCGCAGAAGACGCAAGCTGAAACTCTCAAATTCTGGACAAGCATATATACACACATTTGCAGCAGGGTAAGTTGAGGAGTAAGGGGCCTGCAGGAGCAGGAACTTTGTATTGGTTTGGAACCCAGGGTTTGGAACTTTGCTGCCTGGGACAGAGCAGGTGTGAAACAAATGCTTGTTGAACACAAAGGAAGCTTTACACAGGATATAGCAAACTTTTTGTGAAAAACAAGGGGGGGGGGGCGCAGAGGGAGACAGTTGGTGAATCGTATGAGTTCAATGTGCATGAATCTATATAAAGCACATTTCTGCCCTTAGGGACAAACAGGTGTGCCTGTGCATACTGACTCAAGGTCTTCCTCCCATTGCCCCGAAGTCCGATGGACATCTGCAGAGCCGGGACTGGCCGTGATGCAGAAGGCAGGGTGGGTACCCAAGGATGAATCAGATAAGAAACTGGGTAAGAGACATAAGGAGGCCATGCAGGCAGGTCTCAGAGTCACCATGAATGAAGGTGCACAAGGTACTGATGCTGTGCAGCAGGAGAGGCCCTCTGCCGACCTTGCGTTGCAGGATGTCCCACCCCCCTCCCCACTGGTTCACTGGGAATGCTGCGTCTACAGACACTGACCAACAGTGACAGAGCTGAAGCCTACAGGGAGCACTTGACTCTGAGGGTATAGCGACAGAGGTCCTGGGAGAGCCTGGAAACAACAGGGGCCTTACTGTCGATGAAGAGAGGCAAGGCGTAAGGGAGCGGACTTACCTCTGACTTGCTGTTCGAGACTAAGGATCACTGCCACAGCCTGATGAAGAATAAGGAGTTTTGTTTGGGGTTTTTCACTCTTTAAATGAAGCTGGCACATCCGTCCGAGCTCTTTGAATGCCTCATTAATATCCCGCACACGCAAGCGTTCTCTGGCATTGTTAGCCATCCGCCTTTCCTTCTCCCTTTCTATCTTCTGTTCTGGATTCAAATCTTCATCTTCATTAGTACTGCTAAAAACCAAAGTGATGACAATGTCTGTTAGGGTTCCTGTAAAATATGCTTATTGATCAAGGCTTTAAAATGACAAGTGGAAGCATAAACTGCCCATACATTTTACCACACTGTAGTAGAAACTATACTTATTGTATACGTATTTCAGGTCTTTACTCACTGCGCTCACACATGTCCACACACAGTTGACGTCACACTGTATATACTTTGAATGTGTTTACTGTGTATGACAGCAAAATGACTTACTACTACTGAAACGCTTCATTTACGTAATTAAAATGACACTACATAATAGTTTTACTAGCAACAACAACAAAAAGTTTTACTAGTACCTTACAAGTAAAAAAATAGGACCAACAGCTAAACAGCATCAAACACCGTCACTACAAGTTTGTTAAAAATGTGGGCTCTACATTAAAAAAAGTAGCTGCAGGCTGAGCCCCGGTGGCGTAGTGGTTGTGCGCGGGACTGCGGCCCACTGGGATGGAGGTTCAATTCCAGCTCCACGGGGCAAAGGCTGGGCCTCCTACTCCCACCACCTGAGGGCAATGATGCCCCCCCAAAACAAACAAATAAACAAAAAGTAGCTGCTACTCCCCAACCAACTTAGCCAGAATGACTACCTTTTTAGAAGACCCCCCCACTGATACATACACATGAAGAGTTTGAGGGCACTGTTCTGACACACGAAGGCCTCATAATTTGTCTAACTGATGCTCTTAAGGGACCTAGGTGACACAGTGGCTGATGAGTTGGGCTGCTAGCCTAAAGTTTAGCTGTTTGAAACCACCAGCTCCACCAGCTGCTCCATGGGAGAGAGATGCGCTTTCTACTCTAATCAAGAGTCTCAGAAACCCACAGGGGGCAGGGGCAGTCCTACCCTGTTCCATGCGGTGGCCTGCTATGAATCAGAGTCAAGCAGATGGCAGTGAATCTAAGCTTGAGCTGGGCTCTAGGCTATATTCTGGCAGCCACGTGATGAGAAGGGATAAAGAATTTAGATACAGAAGCATCTCTGCAAAGTACGAACTTTTTAAAGAAAAATACGATTGTTATTGGTGATCATTATAAAGCGTGAAAGAGGGCTGAGCCCTGGTGGCGTAAGTGGTTGAGTGCGGAACTGCAGCCCGTGGGCTTGGCGGTTCAAATCCAGCGGTGGCTGGGTAGCGCCCAGGACCACCAGAGGCAGTGATGCCCACAAAAAACAAAAAACAAATAAAGCGTGAAAGAATGGGAACAATTATTCTAATGGACAAAATGAGTCTAAAGTCTTAATAATGGTCACTATTTCTCCGCCAGACAATGAACCACTCTATGCAGCCTCTAGGACAGAGGTTTTCAATCTTCATAATGACGTGACTCTTTAATAGTGACTCATGTTGTAGTGAACCCCCAACCATAAAATTCTTTTCTTTTTTTTTCAATCAAATACTCTGGGCTGAGCCCCGCTGGTGTAGTGGTTCAGTGCGGGACTGTGGCCCACTGGCTTGGCAATTCAAATCCAGCAGCAGCAAGACTGGGTAGGTCCCACGATCACCAGAGGGTGGTGATGCGCGCCCCCCCCCCCAAAAAACAACAACAACAACAAAACAAAACAAACAAACAAACTAAACTAAATCAAATATTCTTTTGAGGGGGCTCTTACAACTCTCATCACATTCCATACATTCATCCAGTGTGTCAAGTCAAGCACATTTGTACGTATGCTGCCATCATTTCTTTTTGCCATCATCATTTTCAAAGCATTCTCTTTCCACTTGAGCTCCTGATATCAGATACCCATTTCTTCCCCCTCGCTTCCCCGTCCGCCCTCCCTTATGAACGCTTGATAAGTTAGAGATTATTATTTTCATATCTTACATTGTCCTCCATCGCCCCTCGCCCATTTTCCCATTGTTTGTCCCCCTGAGGGGGTTACTGGTTGATCCTTGTGATCTATTTCCCTTTTCTCCCCCCATCATCCCCTAATTATTTGCCCCGAGGGGTTTAGTTATCCTGAATTCCCTGTGCTACAGTTTCTTATCTGTAGCAGTGTACATGCTCTGGTCTAATGTGATTTGTAAAGTAGACTTGAGGTCATGAAAGTGGGGGGAAGGAAGAAGAAAGATGTGTGTTTCACTGGTGTTGTACTGCACCAAGTGGCTTATTTCTTCCCTGTGACCCCTCTGTAGGGGGGATGTACAATGGTCTACAGATGAGCTTTGGGTATCCATAAAATTATTTTTATTGCTACTTCACAACTGTAATTTTAATACTGTTATGAATCACTAGGCTCCTATGAAAGGGTCATTTGGGCCCCAAAGGGGTCACGATGCACATCTATGAGGATTATGCTAAGTTAAAAAGTAACCAGACATGAAAGGATATGGCAACTGTTTCGGGGGATGTTCAAGGTATTTGCTTACTGACTTTCTGTAGGGCCCAATAATAATATCTGCTTATAAGGGAAACGTTTTTGAGAAAATGAGGTGGAAAATGATCAGGAAAGCTTCCCCCAGAGAATCCTTTTCGACCACAACAATGCTCCTGCTCAGTCTTCTCATCAAACAAGGGCAATGTTGGGAACGTTTTGACAGGAAATTATTAGGCACCCACCTAAAGGATGGCTCCTTCTGACTTCTTTTGTTACTTCATATTTATGAAACATCTCTAAAGGGCACCATTTTTCTTCAGTGTAACAAAAGACTACACTGATAGGTTAAAATCCCAGGACCCTCAATTCTTTAGGGATGGTCTGGATGGCTGGTATCACTGGTTATAAAAGTGTCTTGACCTTGATGGAGCAAAGTGTTTATTTATATACACACACACATAGGTATATTTGGTCAGGGTTTATATTTTTAATCTTTATCTTTTAATTCCACCTTCCACCAATCTTTTGAGGGCCCTTCATATAGCTTAGACTTATATATGCCTACATATATACTTTTGGAAATAGTTCTCATTAAAACATTTCCACAAAAATTGTTTGCTGACGGCTGAGGCCCGGTGGCATAGTGGTTGTGCGTGGGACTGCGGCCCACTGGGATGGAGGTTCAATTCCAGCTTCACGGAGCAAAGCCTCCTCCTCCCACCACCTGAGGCAGTGATGCCAAAAAAACAACAACAACAAAAACATTGTTTGCTGACACAGGTTACATTTTTCACAATATATACACAGCCTTCTTGTTATTTGTTCTATTCCCAGTACTCTTGTTTCCCTACCCCCTTTTGTTGCCTGTTTGCCTTCATATATAGTAATAGTTGTTAATGGCAAATAGAACTCCTAGGTGATAATCTTGATTTTTATAAAACAATCTGTTTTTTAGCTAAAAAAATAATCTCTGGGGGTAGTCTCTGCTTAAAGTTTAACAAAATCTCAGGATGATGGTCTCCGAGAGTCTACAAGTCTCAACTCATCTAGTAAATCTGAACTTTCTAAGAATTTGGAGTTCTCACAAACAATTTCCTTCCATTCAGGAATCATTATTGACCCTATTGAGTCCTGTGGATACCAACAGCCACACAATCAAGTTCTGGACTCAACAGAAATGTGGTCTTGGTTCACTTAGACTATTAGTCCTGCTGTCTATTTTCTTGTGAGTCTTTGGCTTCCTTGATATCTTTTTGTTCCAGATGAACAAAGATCAATTAATTTATACTTAAGGTGTTTCACAAGCTTTTCAGATTCCTGTTACCATTTACCAAACTAGGATGTGGAATATAGACTTCATGAACTAAATTATGCCAACTGAATGGTCCAATGAGACTCCAGTCGCAAGCCAAAGGCCATATTCACAACTTGGATCATGCTGCCCCTCAGTTTCTGATCACCTACAGCAAAGATCAACAAACCATAGACCATGGGTTGGCCACTGTTTTTTTAAAAATAAAGATACCCAGGCTGTGCCCCGGTGGTGTAGTGGTTGTGCGCGGACTGCGGCCCACTGGGATGGAGGTTCAATTCCAGCAGTGGGGCTGGGCCTCCTACTCCCACCACCGGAGAGCAATGATGTTCAAAAAAAAACCCCAAAACAACAAAAAAATAAAGATACCCACTTTTAAAATGTAGTATCTTTGGTAGCTCTTATGATAATAGCAAAGTTGTCACAAAGACAATATGGCCCATGAAACCTAAAATGTTTGCTATCTGTCCCTTTTTAAGAGTTCTGATGGCACAGTGGTGAAGGGGCTTGCCTGCTAACAGAAAAGTTGGCAGTTCAAACACACTAGCCACCCTGCAGGAGAAAGCTGAGGCAGTGGGCTAACGGATCAATAGCCCAGGAACCCTGTGCGGCGGCAGTGCTACTATGCCCTGTAAGATTTCTGTACTTGAACACCAACTGAATGTCCGATTCTGGCAGTTGAGGCCTCTCAAAAGAAAGATAATCTTCATACCACAAGTTGGCACAATAAATTGCTTTATAATTGCTGAATGTGATATATAAATATTTGATAAATGGGGCTGAGCCCCGGTGGTGTAGTGGTTGTGCGCAGGACTGCGGCCCACTGGGATGGAGGTTCAATTCCAGCAGTGGGGCTGGACCTCCTACTCCCACCAGTGATGCCCCCCCGCCCCCCCCAAAAAAGAATATTTGATAAATGAATATACTAAGAGGTAGAATATACCACAAATATTCCCAAGTATCTAATTTTAGCAAAGAGAAATCTGAAGGAAGGTAACTTTGGTCATTTGAAAGCAGTGTCTGTGTGTTTATATCCACGTCACAGTAAGGTGAAGCTCAGTTTCCGGGAAACCTTCTCCAGCAACATTAGTCCATTTGGAGATGCTCCTTTTCCACACATTTTCAAATGACTGTTTAACCTGAGAGTCAGGCAATTTAAACCTGCTGCTTCAGGGAGGAAGCAGCCATAGAACACAACAATGAATGGGTGTGGTTGTGTCCAATAAAACTTTATTTGTACAAAAAACAGTGAACTATAGTTTGTTCACTGCTAGTTTAAATCATATGATAGTATTATCATATAGTTAGGCTTAAATTAGTACATCTGATTATCAGAATGTCCGTAGTATAGTACACACTTACACTCATTCTAGCTATTTCATCCTTTAATTGTATTCTCTTCACAGACTGTAGAAGGTAGAGAAATTATTTTTTCGTAAGCAGGCCCTAAAATGGTATTGCACAGTGGAGAACTTTGGGGTCAGATAAACTTGAGTTTGTATCACATTTAATACCTGGGACGTTACTACATCTTTATGCCAGAATTTCTTCCTATATCTGCCTTCCTTCTAGAGATGCTGTGAGGATTACATGAAATAGTATAACAAAATCCCAGCACAGTGTCTAGTACATTGCTGGTATTTAATAAATACAGAGTCATTTTTTGAGTACTTCTACCCATTGCAAAAAAATAAAACTGAATACCAGGAGATTAGTAAGTACCTTGTTCTGCCTCTGGATGAAACCTTGATGTCTTTTTGGGAGGATTCATCATCTGATTTCATGTCATCTGATGAAGGCGGTTCATGAAGATTTTCATCCTTCTCTTTGCTTTCGGTCTTGATTTCTGTTGGGACAACAGTTCCAGACTGACTCTGCAAGCCACCTGACAAAGAGTCAAATGAAACAAAAAATTAATGAGCAGATTTCTTTATGAATTAGAATGAAGACTGTAATGCTTCTAGTTGGTGCATATCCTTTGATGTTACAAGGCTGGCTTGGAAATCTAGAAACATATAAAAGCTTATCTGGAAAGATTATAATCATTCAAACAGCCTGAAAAGCATTTGCTACAACCAGTATTTAAAAGAACCAGCCTGACCTTGGTGGCCAGCCTGTTGTTTACTTCCATTAACAATGGAACAAAGTGTAAGAGACTTACGGATCTCTGAGATGCTGCCAAGGTAAAGGAAATAATCATAACATTTTCCAGGATAAACACAATAAAACAAAAAAAATTGGCTAAATAAAATTGGGAGCGTTGTCTTTAATATTAGCCAGGTATCTGTACTCATTTACACAAAAAGTATTATTTAACAGTTTGTATCTTATCAGAACGGTCACTATCTCCAAATACATGATCAGGTCTAAAAGAATGGCATCAAGCAGAGCACTCAGCATGCTTGGAAATATCCTTTCCATTGCTCTAGAGACCAGGAGAGCTCAGATGGAGGGAAATGATTATGGAAGCCAAAGCTGGAACACATACGAGGATGATCAATAAATGCCTGAACAACAGTTTGCACTTGGTTTCTTCCAATTGATAAGCACCCAGTCAAAGGGGCCTATGGGAACCCTAAGTATCTATCTGTTCACATTCACGCAATATCCATCTTCTTTCAATTCCCCCAGCTAGGATAACTTCTAATTCACAGATGTCAATGTGGTTGTGAGAATGGTGGAAGAATTCAAATAATAACTGTTTGTATTACTAATGAAAGCCCAACAATAGTTACCTCTGTAATTTTCTTGTGATTTATGGTTGAGATCTGTGCTTGAAGCAGTAACCGTACTGGACAAAACTGAATGATTACCGTTGAGACTGACGGAATCTTCTCGATGAGCTCCAACCTGTAGTTCAGAAATAAAACTGTCAATTCTGTTGTGGGGTTTAAAAGAGGGCAATCTCACTCATCTAAATATATCAACCTTTGAATTGTGGCATTTCTCCTTTTCGGGTGAGAATATCAAAAGAAAGGCTAACAGTAGTTTTTGCCTTAACTTTTTGAGTGGTTTGGGTGAAAGTTTAGAGCCAACTGGTTTTCCATTTAACAATTCTGAGCTTTTGCTTCCTGATACGACTGATTGCAGGAATCCCACTTTTCCCTGTTGCCCATTTCCATGCATCCTTCTTCCTGTCCCTTCCTGCCTTCTGAGCACTGTCCTTTGGCAAATACTGCCCATCTGGTCACATATGGTTGGTTGTTTGGATAAGTTTGTTCCTCTCTGGTGTTACTGTTCACTTCATGGGACTATCTCTACTCTCTGCCTGAAAATTGATCCGCGTGGTTGAGTATAGTTCCAAACCTGAAGGTTGACGTAGTCTTGGGGGTTCCACCAAAAAAAAGCTCAATATTTTTTATGATTTTGAATTTTTCCTACTTTTTTCTCCTACTCCATTAAGGACCCTCTAGTGTGACCCAGCCAGTGGCGGTGACAGTGAGGCAATACCTAGTTCTTCTGGTCTCAGGGTTATAGTAGCAGCAGTGCTTCTGAACCAAATTTACATCTTAAAAATTCTGACTTGAAGAGTTGCTGCAAAAGTACTCAATATGAATTCCCTTCTAGCTATGAAATTGCTAAGTGGAAAAAAAAAACTCCGACACATTACAGGGTATAATAGTGATCTTAGATAACCCTCTAAAAACAATTTCATATAAGTAACATATATAATGTATATATGAACTTGCATTCAGCAAACTACCACTACATTCTAATAAGGGTGTTTCTCTATGCTTCGATATACTCCTCCCCTTACATAAACTCCGTTATATTTTCTTTTTTCAACTGTCTCCTCTCCAACATATTAAAACAGGGGCAAAAACAATGAAAAAATGAAAATAACTGAAAACAGAAACTGCACTGCCAGGCTATATGTGTGTGTGTGTGTGTGTGTGTGTGTGTGTGTGTGTGTGTGTGTATCCCCCACCCCTCAACTCACGCCCATCAAGTCCCTGCTGATGCACTGCGACCCCTGTGGGTTTCAGAGACTGTGGATGTGACAAGAGGGAAAGCCCAGTCTTGCTCCTGAACTGCAGCTGCTGGTGCCTAACCACTATGCCACCAGGCTTCCTACGCAAGAAACAGTCACCTTGAAACGGGAAGGTGAAACAAGCAAGCACTACTAAGTATTTAGTAAGTGCACGATTTTTTTTTTTTTTGAGAAACTGGATATAGATAAAGCTTTCTATTAGAAGAGTAGCAGACTTGTCCACCAGATGAAGCCTTTAATTAGAGAGGTTTACCGCCTGGGGTTATCCATGAGAACCACTATTCTTCAGCAAATCCTTCCATCCTAGTAAACTGCTGAGCCTTGGATTCCTTTGGGGTAAGTAATATAGTTTTTTAATCTTTCATGCCCTAGTATGGATTTTACCCTAAAAAATACAAATATTCCTATCCACATTTATTCATTGATCGACTATGAGTGAAATAAAAAGTATGGAAGGAACCAAAGCAAGTTTGAGGAAGTGGAAGTTACTTACTAGGGGACATAATTACTCATTGCTCTTCAATTACACACTGAAAGATATGTCCCACCCTTATCCTTCAATGTATTTAAAAAAAACACAATATGGGGCTGAGCCCCGGTGGCGTCAGTGGTTGAGTGCGGGACTGCGGCCCGTGGGCTTGGTGGTTCAAATCCAATGGCGGCTCTCAGGAGTAGCACTGGGTAGCTCCCATGACCACCAGAGGCAGTGATGCAAAAAAACAAACCACCACAATATGTCCATAGATAACATGCAAACTCAACGTTGACGATCATGTGTATAATTTTTTCCCTCAGATAATCAAGCAATCATATACCTTGTTTTTGCACAACATGTTTGCTAATACGCTGGAATCATCAAACCTTCAAACCAAGAAGGGACCACAGAAACTAAAGCTCATTTCCATAGCCCTTCCCACCTCCAAAATGTTTAAAGATTTAAAAATAAATCTTTAAAGATTTCCCCCTAAAACAAGACCTAACAAAAATCTAAAAAATTCAGCCTAACCAAGTACCAGTGAAGATATGGGCCAGGAGATTTCTATTCAAGAGAGAAATTACTATAAAATGTTTCCAGGAAATCCTGCCTCAAGGGCATCCTGGTCATGTTTATTTTTGGCAAATGAAGGTACTTTCTTGATGGTTATGAACTAACTCAGTGTTCTAATTGGAAGGTCAGTTAAAAAAAAAACACCATTAAAAATAGGAAGGGAAGGGCTGAGCCCAGGTGGCGTAGTGGTTGTGCGCGGGACTGCGGCCCACTGGGTTGGAGGTTCAAATCCAGCAGCTCCCACCACCAGAGGGAAGTGATGCCCCCCAAAAAACAAAACAAAAAATAGGTAGGGAGTAAAAAAAAATATATAGCTACAAATTCTTTGGAAGCTTACACTGAAAGTAAGATATCACTGGAAAATTTTGATTGGCTGAGGAAATTTTTATAGTATAAAGTCAATACTGAGATTTCCCTTGTTTTGGAATTATGTTAATATGGGTTTAAAACAAAAAGAATTCCTATGATCTTTAGCAATATGTGCTATTCTTACCACTATTTAAAACTATTGCCACCAAGTAACTTAATAGAAAATAGCCCTTTAAATTTTAGACATGATATTTGCCATATATTACACAAGTGCAATCTCAGTACTGTAAGCCACGACACCACTGAACTGAGTTTTCACAAATTTAAATAATAGTGTCATTACTGAATTCTGAGTTTTAAAAATATCTTTAGTATAAATTTTTGGCTTTCTGAAACTCAATAGAAATATTCTCCTTTTCTCTTTCTGATGTAACCCTTCACTGTCACATGCTTGGCAGACATAGGTTGAGCATGTAGATATGCGCCTATCAAATTGCCTTTCCCTGAAGGGAAAGTCAGAAACATACCTAAATTTGTTTGGAGACATAGTTAACAAGTATTTTTGTTAACCTACATTATTCGGTTCCATTTTTTTAAAAATATTGGAACACAGAGTCATATTATAAGGCTTTAAAAATGATTTCAGACTAGCAGAGAGCTTGAAGTCTGGAGTTTTTCATCTTAATGAAGTTAGCAGGAACTTCTCCTTTGTAATTTGATTCCCCTAGCAAATGGCTCTCATATATTTTCTGGAGAATTTGACTTTCACAGTTCCTAGAATTTTCTTCAATCCTTGCTCACTCTGGAGTCCAGGTTCCCCCTTTATCTCCAGTTCCACATTCAAATGGCTACACACACACACACACACACACACACACACAACAGGTGTATAAACAGTTCTTTGTCTGAGCTGAACGTCTGTGGGGCCAGCCAAAGGGAAGCCTGATTTAATTGTTCACCTCGTTAGCATACAGCTGACAGGCTGCTGCTATTGGGGAAAGCAAGGGAGAGGCAAAGCCCTGGCCAGCGAGGCTCTAAATTTCAATGATTATGAAGGGCTTCACTTCAGAATAAAAGACCCATCCCTTTAAATGACATCATCCTGCAGTTTGAGTCTTCAGGACCATGTATGGCCTTAGTATTGTAGAAGCCCCCAAAAAGGGGACTGTTTGCATCTAATTCAGCCAATAGCTTTAGAGCCCACAATGGAAAAATGTTAAATCTAATTCGTTGATGAATAAGAGGTTGATGAATTAAGGGACAGACAGAAGTGCCCAGGATGAATTCCTCTCTGATTTGAATTCTATTCTAATAATTTGCTCGATTTGTACTGTTCACTGAATACTAATCATTTAAACCAATTGGAATTAACTTATAGGACTGACTAGAGTCTTTTTGTGTATTGTTTTTTCTATCTGAGAGAGATTTTATGTTAGAAACTTAGCAGTATCACTTTTGTGGTAGTTCCTCTTAAATAAGATCTCCATCAAAATACTGCTCCACGGTTTTTTCAAGTAAAAGTTAACATTTTGAATGATTATTCTAAAGACTCACTTCTGAAGAATGGGAGAAATATTTTAAAGGTTTTTTTTTTTAATGCTAAGACTCTCCTTATATAGCTCCTGTAGCAAAACAAATACAGCGTACACCACCAAACTTTAAAGTTTTCTTTATGCTAAGACTCTCCTTATATAGCTCTCCTTATACAGACAAATACAAAATTAAAATATTGTCTAAGTGGAAGGTTAACATGATGCCAAATCTTTTGTTAAGTGAAAAAAGTGCTCAGATAGTGTTGAATAAAATATGACCCATGTGTCTGATATCCTTTATAAGTCTCTTAAAATAAAACGCAAAATGGGTTTTCTAATGGCTTTAGAATTTTAAAGGATACAATTCTTATTACTAAACTATATGAGATTGTTTTAAATTCCATGAACTAACAGTTTACTCTGCTCTGAAACAAGAATACTATGTCTTTAGCCATTAACCACAACAAAATCCCAAAGTAATACCAAAATTAAGAAAAATGCTTGAATTAAATTTCCTCAGTACTTGTGACAATGGAAATCCATAAAACTTCAGGAAGGAATTTTATCCTCTGTCACAAATAAAGGAACTCACTAATATTTGCAGGAAGTTCCCACTTAACAAAAAGATTGTAATCTCACTGTGGTTTGAAGTTAAAATCACTGCCTGATTGAGAGATAACTGAGTTCTTTTTTTTTTTTTTTTTAAAGATAAAAGTGCTACTAGGGAATTATCTTGCTGTGCCTTTAAGTTAGACCCAATAGTCAGTGATGGGATGCACACACAATAACTGCCCTGCTGGCATTCCTCTATCGTTAGCACCTACATGAAATGAATGATTTCATTCATCTTTCATTTCCCACTTCTTACTCTTCTTTTTTTCCTGTCAGAACTTTACTCCAGTCCAATGTTGATACTGTAATGGTTCTAAAAATACTGACTTTATGCTTTACAATTTTAAAGATAAGAGCACTGCTACATACTGAAAAGAAGGTTCAATAAAAGCCTTAAATTATGTATTTGCACTAAGCAATTATGGAAAAATACATCAATAATATTGAAAGTGAGTGGGAAATTAAGCTAATGAAAGTCTTACTCCTATTCAAAAATAAGAGCAAATATAAACACTATGCCTGGCTGGCTATGCTAATCACATAAAAAGGAATAGGGCTTACTCATTTTCTCGTTACCTTTTTTAATACAACAATCTCCCAGGAAATTTAATTCTTGTGTATATTAATAACTAAAATATATCAAAATCATTCTGCATCTGAAACATCATTTAATTCTAAACTCAGATACTAATCTAGTATATTCAATTTTGGGGACAAAAAGCAGAAAATAAGTCTTGTTATTCTTTTGGTTACTGATTTTTAAACATATACTCAGTCTTCTTGAGTTGGCATGGACTAGAAAAAAAATCTTTATAGGACAATTTAAAATGTAACTACATGATAGAGGTTGAATGCTTACAAGTCTCAGCTGGTAAATGATCACATTAGGATAACCCTAACAAAACTAAAACTAAAACAAAACAAAACACTCCAATTAAAGTTTTCTAAAATGAAAGATATTTCCATGATCAAGGACACTATTTTTGTTATCACATTCATGTACGAGTCATTCCACAAGTAACCTTGATGGCATATACTTGCTAATGCAAAGAAAAAGTATACAGATTTGGGAGAAAAAAAGGAAAATTATTATGTCATCATGTAAATCTCAGCCATTTCTGTGTACTGATCAGTTAGTATACAGGGGGCAGGAGATGCCTACAAGAGTAGGTGAGCTCTTGAAGATGTCTGGGAAGAGTTACAGCTATATGTCCCCAATATCACACATTCTCTCAAAGAATATGAAAAGATTTTCTGGGGCAGGGCAATCTCTGGCTGATTTCGATCTTCATTTCATTCCATTCTTTGGTCTTTTGACTGAAGCTGTGTGAACCAAGAATTCAAAGCAAAAAACCCCCCTCATTTCTGAAGATTGGGAGCTAAAATTCTGACTCAATATTAGTGTCAGATTTTTCCAGTTGATACCTTTGTATTTCAAGGGTGGAACTGCACACTTCCGGAAAGTACTGGCGATGATGTCTGGAAGGGATGGAAAGAGCTGATGGTATCTGACAGATTCCCAGCAGTTCTGTGTCCTCTGTGAAGCACATGGCAGGTGAAGAGACCTGACTGGGCACACTGAGCCACGGCTTGCACTTAGTGAGTGAGCTTAGCTCACTGTGAGCTGCTGCTCACAGCGAGGCCAGAGCTGCTAAGGTCTCAGGAGACCCTCTCTCCTAGACCACCTTGAGATTTTTCTTTTTCTTTTTTTTTTTAAGTTGTGTTCCCTTTTCCAAATGATATGCCATGAAGAAGACACAGCACACCCGTAAATTCGTTCAAGGGAAAGCAATACTGACTGTGGCATGGTGGCTGGCTGTGTAGATTACTGATAAAAAAACACAGTATTCAGACATGCCTGAGATTTTTCTTTTTTCAAAGAGGCTCTCTGGCAGCCCCTTTGGTGATGAGCAGAAGTGGGTAACATATTCCTAAAGCACATAATAGGGGCTACTTTAGTAATTGGAGTCTCTGATGGTGTAAATGGTAACTGATGTAGACTGTCAAAGAGAGATCAGAGATTGGAGTCCACCGTAAGGTGGCTCAGAAGGCAATCTACTTCTTAAACAAACAAACAAAAACAGCTACTGGGCTTTAACATCCATGAGGCCAATCATGAGTTAGAGTTGATTTAATGAAAAATTAAAAAACAAAAATTTTTTGTTCCTCAAAAGTCTCCACATAACCTAATGAAACTATTACCCCCTCCACATGGTTTTGGAAAACTGGGAATTTGAAAAATCTGTCTTCCTAGTATGGCACACGCAAAGTTGGTAAAGATCACCTTCAGAGACATTAGTTTCATTTTATCTTATATCAAGTTCACATTCAATGAGAAGGAAGGAAGTAAAATATTGCAGGCAAGAGGTTTATCAAATGTTGTAGCAGATACACAGGCACAGTGGCAGTGACATGGCCATGAAGCACTAAACCGATGAAGACAGGGAAACAGCTACTGATATATATGAGATCACCTTAGATAGCGAGGATATTTAGTTTGAGTCATTCTTTTAAATAAGGATCTTCACGTAGCAAACAGTGTGCTAGTCTTTGTTCATATTTGCAACAAATGTCATCTTGCTGTATATAAAAAGGATTTCTATTTCTACTACTAGTGAAAACAAAACACCTTACATTTCAATGTGCTTTATAACATATTAATGTTTCCACATTTATAAGCTTATAAATAGCAAAAAAAAATCTTGGATTTCAAGATTCTGTCATTTTTTGGAATGGATTATAAGATAGGCAGGTATTTAATGGCAGCCATGCTGCTGAAAACATTGTTCTTCAGAAACTTGGAAACCTTGTTTGAGGTTTACTTCAAGGACTCCAAAAAGAATATAAATAGCAGACAATGAATGTGGAAATCTGGAACCAATCTTGTTTAACAGAACACAAGCCTTCAACATTTGGACACCTAATTATTTTTGATGCTAGGTGAGTTTTAGCCTCCATCACATAGCTTACAACTAGGAATCTGTTTCATAGAGAATATTTCACAGCATGCACTGAGCTGTAAAAACCATGCTATAAACATGCCAACACAGGTTTCAGTTAAATATCATGTTCAAAAAGAGCTTCATGGGGCTGAGCCCTGGTGGCGTAGTGGTTGTGCGCGGGACTGCGGCCCACTGGGACGGAGGTTCAATTCCAGCAGTGGGGCTGGGCCTCCTACTCCCACCACCGGAGAGCAGTGATGGCCCCCCACCAAAAAGAGCTTCATGCCTTTAAAAGACAATTTGGACTAAAAAAATAAGACACTTAATATAGATTATTATTATTTTGGAGTGTGCAGCTATAGAAATCTACTCCTGCCCCCTTAACAAACTATGTTTTAAAAATATGAAACTGAATTACTTTATTCTTTTCAGAGATTAATCTAAAATTGCTTCCTTCCATTGTTACTGGAACTACAGTTATTCTTAATCTACCCTCATACCTCACCATGCCTCCCCCCAATTTGGGAATAAATAGAAAATTTAATCCAAAGCTTAAATTTGGAATTGTGCAAATTGTGAGTTTCGCCTTCCTTTTGCTCCTGAAAGTTAGTTTCAAATGATAATAAACAGCTTTTTTAGACTGTACCCTTAAAGTTCAGTCTTGCTTTACCGCTTTTGCAATTCTGACTTCCTATACACCATTTCAAGGCAAAAAATGTTCTGCCCATTATTACACATCTGGAATAAATCCAAATATAAACTAAAATGATCTTTGCAGAAAGATTCTGCTTTCTGCATATGGACATAGAAAGATTTCATGGATCAATACTGAGCCAAGACCTGACCTAAGAAAATTCTTAAAAGCCACTGTTTAACTTAAAAAGAAACAAACAAGATTCCCTTCCCATGAATAATCCATAAGACAGAACACAATGTAGCAAGTGAGTTACACAATGTCTATCTGATCATCGTCAGGGTACTTGGACCAAATTAAAAGTAAAATAAGTGTACATGTTCACTTGATTTGCAATTGTAATTGCAAATCCCACCTTGGGATTACTATGACCATGAAAAACATTTAGGCCAACAGGCTTTAGGAGTCATTTTTGAAAAGCAAGAAAATAGAGTACTACTTACCATTGAAGCGGACCGACTGCTTGAAACAAGGCTTGATCCTCCATAGTTTGAGTTGAGGCTTCCAATTGGTGCATTATGGGATGGTCCCAATAAACTGTGTATATCATTGTGACCTGCAGGCAAACTGGTGGAAGGTCCCACAGCATGGTTCCGAAGCACATGGATAGCATCATCCAGTCTGTCTAAACGATCCTCCATCCGAGATTGCTGTAGAGAATGAAAAAACAAAATATAGAGTTCATTGTTGATGTCTGCTAAATTCATTAAACTGCTATTTTTCTACTTCAGGAAATAAGGAAGATAGCAAGAGAAAAGCACTATTAAGCAGCTTCAAAAGCAACTGCCTACACTACAAATCAACAGGAAAGCTTATCTGCAGACTATGCTAAATGAACAAAGTTTCAGAAACAAATCATTGAATTGAAATGTGAATTTACCAATCCACCATGAGGTTATTACTTCAGTTTCTATAAAGCACGATGGCTGTGTGTCATTCACTTTCAGTGGCTAAAGAAGGGCAGCCTGTCTTTCAATGCTGATCCTTTGAAATGAGTGCAGGTTGGGGAAGTTCAAGTTGTAATTATGCTTTAAGTGAATAAAGCATATATAACTTCTATCGAACACATCGAAATATGCTGACAAAACTAAGGAAATTATTTATCTAAAGATACATACATGCCCTGTACACAGACATATTAGAATTTTAAAAATCAAAAGCACATGCCAGTAGAGGTCTTTTAAGAAGAATCTCCCTCAACAACATAAAAGAACAAAAGTCTATTCTTACATGCTGCTACAAAAACGGAAATGATCAACTGTTTGATTTTAAAGGACTTTGAAGTCAATTCAGCTTCAGGAATTAAAATGGATAATGGGAAGTATAAATATTTGAAACATTTTAAAAAAAGGCACCATCTAAAAGAAATAGTACCTCACAGACATCCTTTAAGAAGGACATTGCATCTTGCAAATGCTCGTGAAGTTGCTGCTCAACTCGATTTTTCTGGCAAAGTCAAGACAGAACAGGAGGCAAAGCACAGGTTAAGATTAATTCCAAAAGAGATGAGAATATAGCTGACATGCATGTCAGCATCAAATGTTAGTAAGCTAACGCAGAGACCTGCAAGATCTGCTTGCATTCACGTTATGAGAAGGCAGGGGTTTAGCAGCAAAGTTACAAGGTTAGCATCTAAATAACACACATTTCTCATATTTGCCTATAAAACATATGAGCAGGAAATTCTCCTTTAATATAAAATGTTCTGTTAGTCACAGAAGAACTTTTCCAATGGCAACCTGAAATTACTCAATAACAAGCATAGTTTAGCACTCCAAAAAAATCACCCTTATTTTATTTTTTATATTAAACTCTGTAATTCTGTGTTAGCAATATAAGCACAGTAAAGCAACTGTAGTTAACATTCTACCACAAATTCTTAAGGCTCAGAACCTATGACAGCTCATTTAGCCAAATGCCCTGTTGTTTGCTAAATGATGTTTTTGTTTGCACAATTTGGACAATACATTCTTTGTTATAAGAGAATGTGGGAAATTATACTTTCATGACAAAAATTAATTGATATCATACTTTAAAATTTTTACAGAGCTGTGGTGGTAAACTATATAAGTGTATCATTACATTGAGAAAGTAAAATTACTGGACTGATTTTGTCTTTTTTTTAACTTTTAAAAAATTTTCTCCATTTTTTTTAACTTTTAAAGGAAATTTCCACTTTTATGTAGACAGAGAAGTAGAGAAAGATTCAGCTCTAGATTTTTTTCTGAGAAACAGAAATCCTGTGACACAACTTTCATACCAGTTGTCTTAGACCAGAAACCTGATGCACCAGAGAGCAGATGGCAAAGGCACATCCAATGTGTTCTGTGTTGTTCTACTAAACCAGGCCATTTGTCAGCAAAGAATTCATGGGGAATGCTGTCCTACTGTTTCTTCATTTTTTTTTTTTTTTTTAATTTTAGGCATCACTGCCCTCAGGTGGTGGGAGTAGGAGGCCCAGCCTTTGCTCCTGGGAGCCGGAATTGAACCTCCATCCCAGTGGGCCGCAGTCCCACACACAACCACTACGCCACCGGGGCTCAGCCCTGTTTCTTCATTCTTATACAAGACTTACTATTAAAAAAAATAATAAGATCAAAAGAACTCCAAACTATCAGATAAAGGCTATCTGTGTGATTTTAAGGTGTTCTTACCAGGGAGTGCAGTGAATTTTCATAGCTTGGGGATGAAGGAGCTTGCCCTCCAGGTCTGGGCCACTGACTGGTACCTGTTGAAACAAAACCCCACAGCACCCACACACATAGGTTATATCAATGTTCTTAATGTTGTTCTAAATAATAAAGGTATTAAAACAAACCCCAAATGAATAAAGGTCTTAAATAAATGCAAATACACTTATGCAATTTTTTGTTTAGTCATCCACAAAGTATTGGTTACTTGTAAATCCAGCATAATTAAAACTCTTTGTCATTATTGGCTCAATAGTGCACTATTCTCAACAATAGTTGAGAAAACGAAGAGGAAAATAAACCTTATGTTTTACAATAGAATGACTTTTATATTTATGTATTTTTCAGACATCGTCTACATATATACATTGTGAGAATATACTTGTAATTTTGTACTTTTCTGCTTTTACATAATTTTTATGATAATTCCATCAATGACTACATATTACATACCTGATTTTTCTACACTATAATTTGCTAAGCAACCATTATCTCATTGCTGAACATTTAGATTACTTTTCAATTTGGGGCTGTTATGAACAATGGGATAGAAACCTGGTTGTATTTTTGTTTACTTGCTTTTCTTCTTGAGTATCAGTAACATTTCTAAATTAAAGGAGATAAACACAAGTATAATAGTTGTTGGTTCATGAGGCCAAACGGCTTTACAAAATGGTCATATTAACATATGCAACTGCCTTTCGAATGCAATCATACATCAATGTTAAAACATTATACGTACAAATATAATTATCTGTCAAAATAGTCCCCATGAAGTGAGCCCGATCTGACTCCACCACAATGAGGCAAGACACAAAGGATGTACAACGAAACAGCAAGGGAAACAAAGCAATCAATGCGAAGCCCCCAGGGAGTATCAAAAACAGACTTTGTGGCCAGGGCATGGCACCCCATTAGACTCGACCAGAAAATCCTCCTAAAGATCAATAAATAGACCTTGAACTATTTACAGGCTTCTTTTGGTTGCTGGTGGTAGTTTTTTGTTTTTGTTGCTTTGCTTTCTTTTGTTGCTTTCTGCATATTATTATCTCTGCAAATCTATCTAGATAAGATAGGTGGGATAAATAATCTGGAGAAAAAAACAACAGACCGACAGCTTTGGGGAGACATGGAAGAGGGAGCAAGTGATCCAAAAATCAATGGCGAAGAGAGTGTAGGAGGCCTGGTAGGGCTTGATCAAAGGCAATGTTACCGAGAGGAATTACTGAAACCAAATGAAAGCTGAGCATGACAGTAAGACAAGAGGAAAGTAAAAGGAAATAGAGGAAAGAACTAAGAAGCTATTTATAGAGGTCTAAATACAAGCATGTACATATGTAAGTGTATTTATATATGATGATAGGGAAATAGATCTATGTGCATATATTTGTAGGGTTATTATTAAGAAAATAGATAGGCATTGGGCCTCCACTCAAAAACTCCCTTGAAGCAAGAACACTTTGTGCTATTAAAATGGCATTTCATGATGCTCACCTTCCCAACATGATCGCTAAAGACGAAGCGGGGATAAAGCAAATGTGAAGAAAGCCGATGGTGTCAGGCTATCTAAAGATATAGTGTCTCCGGTCCTAAAGGCTTGAAGATAAATAAACAGGTAGCCACCTAGCTAAGAAGCAACAAAGCCCACATGGAAGAAGCACAGCAGCCTGTGTGACCATGAGGTGTGGAAGGTATCAGGCATCACAGAACAAGAAATCATATCATTGTGAATGAGGGGAAGTTGAGATTGGGAACCCAAGACCCATCTGTAGGCAACTGTACATCCCCTTACAGAAGGGTCACAGGGGGGAGATGAGCCAGTCAGGGTGTTGTATAGCAATGATAAAACATACAACTTTTCTCTGGTTCTTAAATGCTTCCTCCCCCCACTATCATGATCCCTATTCTACCTTCCACACTGGTACAGATATGAGCTGGAAACACAGGGAATCCAGGATAGATAAACCTCTCAGGGCCAATAATAAGAGTAGCAATACCAGGAGGGAAAGGTGGGGGAAAGGGGAAACCAATCACAATGACCTACATATAACCCCCTTCCTGGGGAGATGGACAACAGAAAAGTGGATGAAAGGAGACACTGGACAGTGTAGGGCATGAAAAAATAATAATTTATAAATTATCATGGGCTCCTAAGGGAGGGAAGGTTGAAGGAGGGAGAAGGAAAAATGAGTTGCTGATAGAGGCGCAAGTAGAAAGCAAATGTTTTGAGAATGCTGATGGCAACAAAGGTACAAATGTGCTTGACACAATGGATGTATGTATGGATTGTGATACGAGTTGTATGAGCCTTCAATAAAATGATTAAAACAAAAATTCACCAATACAATTTATACTAAAGAACATTATTTAGTTTGGGAAATAGCATTATAAAAACTTTGTGCTATTTATCCTTCAACGCTAGAAAAATATACAAGAATGAAAAAGGCAGAAAAATGAAAGGAGACAAATTAAGAATAGAAATAAAAGACCTTTAAAAGTAAGAAAAAATAAAAGACTAATTCACCAATGTGTCAAGGTAAATATAGTGGTTTAATAATCTTGCTTAATTGCTTTAAAAAGACAAAAACTGATTTCTAGAATTTTATGACTGTACTTTTGAAAATTATTAGCTATTTACAGAAAATAATAAGTAGTCAGTCTATATAATTATTACACTTAATACATGCATTAAAACACATACCCAGATATATATGTGCACATATACACATAGACTTTAATAAAAACCTGATTAATATTGGAAACTTAGAAAGCGGAACTTAAAAACTTACTTGAGGACTGCGGCCCCCTGGGTTGGAAGTTCAAATCCAGCAGCAAGGCTGGGCCTCCTACTCCCACCACAAGAGGACAGTGACGACCCCCCCAAAAAAAACAAAACAAAAACAAAAAACCTACTTGATCTTCTCTTCTAATGCTAAGTGTGGCGGTCATATGGCTATGTTAATTTCATGATTGTGATGTAGGGGTGGAGTCTGGCCTGTTAATCTGGAGATAGCCATTGAGTAGTCAATGAGGCATCTGTGTGGGTGGGCATGGCTTTCTCCTGATATGTCTGGGAAATGTTGCTATATTTCCCTCGTGGAGATGAGAAGCTATTTCCCCAGTTGTTGGGAGTTAGTCTCAGAGATGATGAATCACAGACAAGACAAGATGGCAGTGTCTGAGGAGCCGGAGGAGAAGCCACAGGGCTCTGCCCTGATGAAGCCAGACCTCTGAAGCTGGAGAGGCCACGTGGAGACCCCTGCCAGCGATGAGTTGCTTCTGTCACCACTGGATGCTGTTGATGGACCCTGAGGCCTGGAAGTGAGGAACCATGGGGAGACCCCTGCCAGCACTGGGATTCTGTACACACTGACCTGTGACTTCGTGAGTCGGAAGGAGACATTATAGACTGGTATCAGGCATATGGGCTAATATCAGACTTAGGACTCCGAACTGGACTGGGTTGGGATATTTTCTCAGTATTCCATTCCTTTTGTATATAAACCATCCCCTTATATCCATATGTGTTGTCTATGCATTTGTTTCTCTAGTCTACCCGGACTAACACACTAAGTAAAAATTTAGACTGTTTTCCACTAGTCTTTGTTGTATTTCAATATTACTAAATTTATGAAACTAAAGGGAATATGAGTCCATCTTACATAAATCAGACCTATTCACTTTAGCTGAACCCCATCATTAAATTATTGATTTAAATTACATCATTAAATTACTGATCAACTATATACATGTTGCAAAACAAAAAGTTGGACATATATTTTAACACTTGATTAGATTTCAGAATTTATATACATATGGTCATTATTATACAAAAAATCTACACATGAAATGTTATATAATGAATCAATTAAGAAATATTTTACCCATGATAAAAACACAAACTAGTTATTCTGAGGACCATTAAAGGCTTCCTGTTAGATCTACAAGTATTATCTTAGAGCAGCTACCCAAGCAACTTAAGGGCAATCTAAATTTTCTCATTAAAACAAATGCTTGTGGACTAATTTAAAACCAATAAGTAGAACTTAGCAATCAGAAATAAAAAAACACACCCTGAGTGAACAATTCATATTTAAAAATACCCAATCAATACTGTCTACATTGACTTCAGTGTAGAAAACTCTTGACACAGAAATAAGAATTTTTCACGATGAAGTTAATCATAATCTACTCTAATTACTACTTACTATTTGTGTGTGTGTGGCATCATTGCCCTGGTGGGAGTATGAAGTACAGCCTTGTTTCTGGAGAGCTGCTACTGGATTTGAACTGTCAACCCTGTGGGCTGCAGTCCCACGCACAACCATGAAGCTACCAGGGCTCAGCCGAAAAAGACTATTTAAAAAATATTTACCCTAACATCAATATTTCCTTGGATGATTATCCAATCATTTTGCTCCACCCTCACCCCACTCCAGTTGTGCTCTACGGCTGATCTAATTACTTACCTGTGAAATATTAACACATGGTTTGTATAGATGCACGTCAGAATTGTAAGCATGCTTTATAGAAATAGCAGTTTTTGTGATTCCTCATCAGATATGTGCAGAGTTCCTCAGATAAGAAGTCACCCACATTCATTTTGCTTGATAATGATATGCAGAAACTATGCTAATCATATCCCTAAAATATGATCTATTAAACTGAGGAAAAACAGATACAATATTTGTATTTTTACTGAATTAGTTGAAGTAAACTCAAATCTACTATGTCTTAGCATACAATGGGGCTGTCCTGTCCTTGGTGGAAACAGAATCCTAACCTGGCTGTGGCGGTCATGTGCTTATGTCAATTTCATGATTGAAATGTAGGGGTGGAGTCTAGCCTGTTAATCGGAGATAGCCATTGAGTAGCCAATGAGGCCTCCGTGTGGGCATGGCTTTCTCCTGAGACTTCTGGGAAATCTCTCGCTATTTCCCTGATGGAGATGAGAAGCTATTTCCCCAGTTGTTGGGAGTTAGTCTCAGATACAACGAACTACGGTTAAGACAAGTTGGCAGCGTCCAAGGAGCCGGAGAAGCCACACAGCCTTACCCTGATGGAACCAGACCTCTGAAGTTGGAGAGGCCACGTGGAGACCCCTGCCAGCGCTGCGTTGCCTCTACCACCATTGGGTACTGTTGATGGACCCTGAACCCTGGAAGCGAGGAGCCCTGGGGAGACTCCTGCCAGCGCCGGGACTCTCCACCCACTGGCTTGTGACTTCGTGAGTCAGAAGGAGACTTATATACTGATATCGGGCATATAGGTTAATATCAGACTTATGACTTTTAACTGGGCTGGGATGCTTTCTCTATGTCACATTCCTCTTATATATAAACTGTACCCTTATATCTATATGCATGCCTATGAGTTTGTTTCTCTAGTTTACCCGGACTGACACACTGGCCACAGATAACCTGGCCATTCCTCTACTCTACTTTGCTTCAAGAGGCTTGATTTGATCAGAGAGGTGTCTGTACTTCTTCATGATTTAAGAAAAAATAATTCTATTTTTAGAATTTGGGATACATCTTGATGTCAAGGATTAAAATGGTGGTGCTATTCCCACTGCAAGCTACAGTATTAGGCTCAGTGCAGGACACCGAGACAAGGAAGCAATATTTCAGGCAATCAATTGCATAAGGATTCTTTTTTTTTTTTTTTTTTGGCATCACTGCCCTGGTGGTGGGAGTAGGAGGCCTAGCCTTTGCTCCTGGGAGCCGGAATTGAACCTCCATCCCAGTGGGCCGCGGTCCCGCGCACAACCACT